>JASCZW010006944.1:0-173961 GCA_034211315.2 Aedes japonicus | reverse complement strand
CACGACCGGTTAACGTAGACTACGTTAAACCAAGTGATGCATTATAATGTCAGGGAAATTCTGTGTGGCTATTATTAGCGTTAAAAAGGTTTCAATTATTCGCGCCGGTCGCTTACCCTTACCGATAGAAGCAGTTTGTCATAATATGAAGTATGTGGCTCTTATGGGACATTAGACCAGCGTTTTGAAGCCAGTATGTAAGAAAATTCTATTGTACGCTCTTGAGATATTATTTGGTGGCCCTGAAAAGGGCCGTTTGGTTTTATGAAGTCAGTATGTGGGAAAATTCTCTTGAGCACTCTATATAACTCTTTGGTGGCCCTGAAAAGGGCCTTTTGGTTTAAATGATGACACGACCACGGTTGCACGTTTTACGATGGACCATCTTTAAGGCCTAGAGGATAGTTGAGGATCTGTTGGGGAACATATAATTATTAAATTAATGATAGTTTTGCTCATTCTTATAATCATATTCGCTTGACATTACTAAATGTTTATTCGTATGTCATACTATGCCTGAACGGCCTGCATCTCGGAATTCTCACCATCGCCGGAACCATCAACAATGTTTTGCATCGTTTGGGGGATTTCAGTAACGACAGGCAGCGGAGGAAATTCTATAATACGTACATACAAACATGACTGATACCATGTCTCCTTTTCAACATTCACCATTTAAATACCATACCATTCGGATCATTTGTATACAATCTGAGTTGTAGTATGCCTTTGCATAATTCAACTTCAAAGAATCAAAGATTTGCAATTAATGCAATTTTAGCAATTCTAGATTTCAAGGGTAATAATAAAACATTGAAATATTCTAGAATTTAAATAACGATAAAATTCGTTATCAGAAAAATATCCGACAGGTTTAGTGATTGTTATGAAAACACAATAATCAATTGCAACATTTTCAGATGTGTAAGCGTCTCTAAAAATGTTCAAAATTCAGGAAGTTTTATCAAACAGAAAATAACAAAAATTATCTTGCAGTTGTTGTAAGGTTATATACAAGTATATAGGGTACATGTCCCTTGACTCAGTCGATTATGTAGCGCACGATTACAATTTTAACTATAACTCATACATTAGTTTAGCTAGAAACGATATTCAACTAGTTATACCTTTGCTAAGACATGCTCATCAAAGCGTTTGCTGTACTAGAACATGAAAAGTCACCAACATTATTAAGTCGAAAACATTTGATGGATATGGATATCATTAAGGATTCTTGTTCGAACGAGTTTCAGTAAAGTTTATTTATTTCATCGCTCCGGGCATTTATTTATATAATCACTCCGGGCATTCGGCTATATTCGGTATACCATACGAAATATAAAGCTACTTTATAACATCTAAATGACTTTCTCATGTGCCATTCCGTTTCAAAACATTAAAATTCCCACTATATGCATTTAGTTATATAGGTGTTGGTATGAATAAGCCCTTCGAAAAATACACAACCGCTCACTCTTACTTTTCCATTGAAAACTTTTATATTCTACATTTTACTATGTGATGAATACATTTGGCCATAGTTGGGAATATAAGGTTGAATGCGTACCCAAAATATGGTCTATGGTTTTCTTGTTAAATTACCATTCATGTTTCTATGTGAATATCAGGTAAATTAGTGAGTCCATCATGGCTAAAACGTTAAGGAAATCGAAATATATATAGATATATTAGATCTCGCTGAAGAAAGAGAGTGAGTTTTATAAAATATCATTATTCTTTGCAATGGGTATGGGAGAAAAGGCTGGTTAATATATAATAAATTCTTATAAATATAAAAAAAACACCTGAGAAAATAATCACACATTAAAATATGTTCAGTGCATTATTTGTATCGATATCATTTTTAGGTTCATATGATGTAAAAGCACGCGGTGCATGTCATCACCAGAATACAATTAATACTATGTTGAAATTTATTTAGACAGGGAGCGATAACATAGAGAGATATTCAATTGCTTTGATTACATGCACTTTGTCAAATTGATTTAAATTAAATAAATATCAATTTCCTATATCTAGTTGAAGGACCTTCTCCAGCGTCCCAACTAGTTGTTGGCAACGCATAACCTCTTGCTGCTTTCAATTTCGCCCGATAACTACGAGCTCCCTCGGCATCGGTGCACGGTCGTTTCGGAGGATTTCCCGTATGGTCGCTCTTTATGCGCTTCCTGAATCTGCGCAAGCGTTCTGGATCAAATCGGTTAGGCATTCTCACTTTCACTATGTTTCTCAAAAGTGACAAACAAATCGGCACTAGATTAAATGGCGCGCAAACCGAACGAAACATTAATTTAATTCTTATATCTCTCTGAACTGGTTTGGTTGTCCTCAAAAGGACAGATTATTTATTAGTGGGTAGCGCCAACCAGCTGGGTAAAATTTTCCCGACGGCTCGCCCTCCATGGAGGTGTTTTTGCAGTTGCGGCGAAGGAATCGGCACCATGATATTAGGCGCACAAACCGAACGAAATAAAAGTTTAATTCTTGTATAAACACCTCTTTTAATTTTATTGGTTGTCCTCATAAGGACAGGTTATCAATTTATGGATTGCGCTAACCAGCTGGGTAAAATTTTTACCGACGGCTCGCCCTCCATCGATCACCGAACTAAATTTAAGATTAGTTCTTTAAAGGCTCCACCAAACTGCAGCGTTTTTTTTTGCCGCCGCAGCGAAATCGCGACGGAAAAATCGCCGCGGTGAGATAACATGGTGGCTTATGGGAGCGCACAAACCAACGCGATTAAAAACGCATTATCGCGAGCCTTATTAATCAACTCTTTTATTTTAAAAATTTATTGTCCTCAAAAGGACAGATAATTTCCACATACTGCTGCTCGCCCCCAAGGACGCTTTCCCCCAAACAGCAGCGTTTTCAAAGAGCGGCGAAACAATCACCGAAATGAGGTAAGATGGTGGCTTGCACAAACCGACGCGATTGTGCGCCCCCATAATCCGCCATTTTACCTCATCGCGACGATCGCTGTTTGGGAGAGCTTTGCCATATTACCACCAGCTGCTACGCGACCACCAGCTGCCTCTGCGACCAGCTCCGCTGCCGGCAAATGAAGCAGCAGCGACCAGCTGCCTGCGAACAGCTACCAGCGGCCGCCTCCGCACAGCTTCAATGCTGCCAAGCGACTGAGGCAAAATTTTCCTAAGTATGCGTTCTATGCCGTTCTCAGCTGCATGCGAGACGTACATGGAGAGACGAATGACATGATTGGATAAAGTCTCTCTCTAACACAAAGAAGAAGAAGATCATGCAAGACGTTCCTTGCTTCGATTTGAAATCTGTGATAGGAAATTTGGTAAATTTACTCTGCAAAATGGCATTATAAGACATCACCTTATATTTGCGTTATTTTCAATAGTTTACTATTGTTTGAGAATAATGTTTGACAATTGAACTGGAGCGCGGTAAAATTTCCGACCGATTGAAGAAGAAATCATGTAAATCTATCGTGGATTATTTGAGTTATTCGCGTACAAAACGTACGGTTTTTCGTGACGGTCGCAAAATTTTAGATTTTCATTTGACACCCTACCCTTGCCGTAAGACGTCTACGTCAAAATGGACGACAACTTTTTGATCCGTATGTTTTTGTGAAAAAAATGATCAAGATTCAAACTCATTTTCAAAAGTAATCGAAGATGCAACGCAAAAGACGTGAGAGAATTTTGGACACTCACGTTGAAAATCCGTGCTCCACCGTGGTCAGCCAGAATGATCGCAAAGAAGGTCAATTCTTCCGTCTGGTTCGTCCAGCAGACAATGAAGCTGGCCGGACTTCATGTCTTTAATGTCAGGAAGGCACCTAACTGAACCGATGAACAGAATACGATGGCCAAATTCCGCGTCAGGAGGATATACCACGAGAGGTTGATGCAGGCGAAATGCACCGTAATGGAAGACGAGACGTACATTCGAGCAAACGCCAAGCAGATATCCGGCCTGGAGTTTTTCATCGGCAAGTCCCGCCTGGATGTTCCGGAGAAGTTCCGGAAGATACAGGTTAAAAATTTGCCAAGAAGTAATTGGTGAGGGTGCGGCAAATTTAGCAAGCCTTACATAACGAGCAGAACATTCAATGGCCAAATATATAAAGAAGAATGCCTCCTAAAGCACCTGCTGCCCTTCCTCCGGTCCCACGAAGGTCAACACTCTGTTTTGGCCGGATCTGGCATCGTGCCATTATGCAAAATCGGCGATGGAGTGATACGAAGCCAACGGTGTTGTTTTTGTGCCGAAGGAGGCAAACTCGTCAGAACTTTGCCCAATAGAAAATTTCTGGGCGATTATGAAGGTCTTCAAAAACAACAAGGATTTGAAGAACGAGTGGATGAAAGTATTTAAGAAAGATGGCGCAAGTTTTACACATGATTGTATGGGTAGCGATAAGTGCAAGGAGCGAGCATTTAGCCTAGCAGAGTACGTTGAATAAACCAGTTCTGCGAAAACATAGCTAATAGGGTAACGGAATGTAATGTTAGCCTAGGCCCTTCATTCGGCCTATTTACCAAATATGTCATTATTTCAGCGATAAATTGAGCCATTATCAATTAATTTATAGTTCACTTCCAAGTTATTTTCGTTTTCCTTGACTTTTAAGACTCCATGATTTTACTTGTTAAGCTGAACAGATTATCTCTATGATCTTCAAATGTTCTAAATTTAGCTATATTGAATCGATGAACCAAGTTATGCACCCTTGCTGACAGATAATAGTCACACGTTGTTAACTAACTGTTTACATAGATAAAATAACAATGATTTAACAAGAAAACCGTAGACCCAATGTTAGGGACATATTTTAGTCTATGTTCCCAACTATGGCCCGTTATATTAATAACTTTATAAAAATGTTATTATGGGTAAAATGTTAATAGAAATATATGCGTTTATAGTTTTATATTTTTTCAAATGGCTCATCGAAACATAAACCAATGCAACAAAATCTGTATAGAGTGAATTATCATTTTTTAATGATCGAATGGCCAATAGATCACATTTTAAAATCATTTAAGTGTTTCAAAGTAGTTTTATCATAATTCGCTTTGTAAAAAGTTGTGTTGAGTACAGTGAATACAGCTGGCAACGTCTTAAAGTAGAAAATCAGAAGCAAAAATTCGTATGAAGACTACATTTGATAATAAAACTATCGAATGAGACGATGTTGCAACCATGAGTAGACCCAATTTGGTGCTTATAGACCGACATTACATTCATATCCTTCGAATGTTATTGACTTTATAAAATGAGTTGTGTATAAAACTCGTAAAAAACTTATCTTAGTTAGCGTTTAACAAGTTGAATATCGCTTACAGCTCATTTACATTTTATGAGTTATAATAAAAAATAGCCGGCGTCGGTGGTGTAGTGGTAAGCGTGACTGCTATTTGGCACCCCAGTGGGTCCGGGTTCAATCCCAGTCAACGTCCGTGGTTTTTCTGAGGCGAAAAAGTCTGGTCAGGTGGTGGAGTCGTCTCCCTGGCGTCGGTGATTGTCACCGTCTGAGGAAATAGGCCGTCGGAAAAAAAAGTACACTCAGTAGCAAAAAAAAAGCCGAGCAAAATTTTGCTTCCAAAAACCGCGTTGTTCAACTTTCTGTTACTTTGTCAATTATCAATATTTTTGAATGAAAATTTTACATCAAATAAAAAATTGTATAGACCTTATGTGACCAAAATTTTATGTTGATGAAATATATGAATTTGAAGTTATCATAAAATATATGAAAAAAGTCATTTTTGGACATAGCAATTTCAAAAACCCGTATTTCTGTGAAAAATTTAGGTAGCATATTAAAAAAAATTCCATAGCTTATAAAAATACAGAAAATAATGTGGACAAAATTTGAACTATTTCAATAAAGTGGTTTGGACTACAGCTGGCGTCAAAGTTGACGTTCTAACATGAGCATTTCCCTTTTTCACCCGATGCTGACCTTGCTGAAATATCGGTGCAAAAAAAAAGCCGAGGTGAATTTTATTGATAATACTGTATAAAACTGTATACGTAGTTTTCACAAACCAATGCATACTAAATGACATATTTTCAAAGTTCTTCGTGGGTTACACTAGTTATTTGGGATATTCCACGCGTAACAAATCCTGTGTATTTATAAGATGAATTCACCTCGGCTTTTTTTTTGCACCGATATTTCAGCAAGGTCAGCATCGGGTGAAAGAGGGAAATGCTCATGTTAGTACGTCAACTTTGACGCCAACTGTAGTCCAAACCACTTTATGGAAATAGTTAAAATTTTGTCCACATTATTTTCTGTATTTTTATAAGCTATGGAGAAATTTTTAATATGCTACCTAAACTTTTCACAGAAATACGGATTTTTAAAATTGCTATGTCCAAAAATGACTTTTTTCATATATTTTATGATAACTCCAAATTCATACATTTCATCAACATAAAATTTTGGTCACATAAGGTCTATACAATTTTTTTAATGTTGTAAGATTTTCATTCAAAAATATTGATAATTGACAAAGTTACAGGAGGTTGATCACGGAGTTTTTTGCTAACAAAATTTTGCTCGGCTTTTTTTTTGCTACTGAGTGTAAAAACAAAATGTAACCGATCGCTGCATATTAGCCTGAGTCAAGGGACACCTACCCTCTGATTTTATTTATTCCTCGAGAGTCCAAAACATATCCGACATAAAATGAATTTTTAGTGATCATTTTTGTCCGTTGCATTTCTTTCGAGTACAATCTTTAGCAGAACAATGTCGAATTATTTGAGAAAAGTATCAATCAACCAAATTGTCAAGATTTTCGCCGCATTGAAAACATGTGGGCAATTATCAAGCGTTGATTAAAGAAATGCGCAAAACAATCAAAACACCGTCTGATTTGGAGAAATGCTGGAAAAAGATGACAGATAAAATGGACAATAGTGATGCGTAGTAAAAAATGGGTGTAATTTAGCAAAAAGTTCAAAAATTCATTCGAAAAGCTGGCGAACGTTTTTTCCTTTTATATCCACTTTATCACCTTTTTTGTGCGGCCAAATTCTAAATGTAGCAGACTTTGATTAATTCTTGGTTAAGCAACCACGGTGACCAGCATGATTTCTTGTAGAGTTATAGCAACAGTTGTAACTTGCATGCTTTGATAGGGTGAGAATAACATTGTTCCATTCGCCAATAGTTGGCTTATCGCTCGAACTATCGAGCGATCACTATTCTCAACGCGGCTTACAAAGTGTTATGCCAGATTATCTTCCGTCGTCTATCGCCGCTAGCACGCAGATTTGTGGGAAGTTATCAAGCCGGTTTTCGGACCGGTCGACTGACAACTGACCAAATCTTTACTTTGCGGCAGATCCTCGAAAAGTGTCGCGAATATCAAGTCTCTACACACCACCATCAACTTCAAGGCCGCATACGATACTATTGATCGTGAAGAGGTATGGAATATTATGAACGAGAACGTTTTTGCCGGGAAACTGACCAGAATGATTAAGGCTACGATGGATGGTATACAGTGTACGGAGGTTGTATTACCTGACTCGTGTAACATGAAAGGACTTCGACAAGACGATTGTCCGGTTTTCCTGCCACGCACATTGTGAGGGTGTTATGAAACGACTTTAACATGCGGGGTATGCTTTTCAATAAACCCTACCAGTTCATTAGCTTCGCCGACGACGTAAACATTGTCGGCAGAAAGTTCTAGGTGGTAGCTGATCAGTACACCAAGCAGAAAAGGTTGGATTGAAGGTGAATGCAGACCTTGAGGTCTGGTAACCCCCGTACGAAGTTTACCATGTACAAAATGCTGATAAGACTGGTAGTTCTCTAGGGGCGTGCTTAGGACCATCTTTGGCGGTGGATGTGAAAACAGTGTTAGTTTTTGGTTTGGATAAGCTTTTTGAAAAAATCACAACCATATCATTGAAAATTTTATTAATATTTATTAATATCAGAAACTACTGAATACATCATCAATCAATACCGAATTTCGGTAAAAAAAAATCAAAAACACTTGTTTAAAATTTTGTTTTTTTTCCTGCTCTCAAGTTAAACGGATATAGCGGATGGGTTTTTTTAAACAATCATTTTTCTCATAAATAATCCTGTGAAAGATGAGCTGTATTCTCAAGCGTCTGAAGATATCTGATCTAAGGATTCCGAAAAAAAAAGTTTCAAGGTTTGGATTATACATGGGGATTGGATCATAGGGATATACATGAATGACTCATCGGCGCGGACAATTTTGTTGACCCCATCTATACAGCTCAGACACCATCAATGGCTTCCGATACATTTAGACATTGGCTAAGGAACATTTAGAAACATCTGTTATTGCCTATGTTTTCAACACTTGCAAATAAGTCCGGTGCCCTTAACTCGTTCAGAATATCAGTGGAAAGAATCAAAGAAAATATTATTTTGATCAGCTGCCACTGCTCTAGCACTTAAAAATGGCAGATGTCAAACGACAGGTGTGATTTACACTCTCGTGTTCAGTAAAGATTACTGAATTTCAGTGATTTTCACATTTCGCGTTAGTATTTATTATGGTTTTATTGAAAATCGGTGAAGTATTTACTTAACAGCGAATTTTCAATGATAGCTTATTAGTTTAAAAATGTTCAGTATTATTTTCATACGAGCTGCTGAAAACTTTTAGTTCTTTGACAAATAGCTATAATTTTATGAAATTTTACAGATCATACAGAAGAAATTCTATTTTACTGATCAAATAGGTGATTTTTTTTTGAATACCAAAATAAGGAATTGGTGTGTACGTCGATTGAAGGAGCCACGCTAACATACATCCCGTTACCCTATATTTGTATTATGATGAACTATTGAATAAAAGTTTTAATGATGATTTTTCCATATGTTTCTTTTAATAACACTACTTTTTTGCTGTACTCACTCTTTTCATATGAAGAACAATAAATCCAGAATACCTCTATGTGCGTTAAACTGACTATCCCTCTATGCTCGATAAATCCGTTAGACAGTTGTGTTCGGATTTGATCTTTTTGAGGAATGTGGGTCCATCTGATGTGCGCTTTTTCAAAAATTGTTCTTGGTGAACAACGACGTCTGAAATTTAGTTCAAAGTCAGTTAAATGGTTTAATGTAGAAGAAGAGTGTACCAACAAATTGCCCGTAAAGCATTGACTCAAATATTGCATTTTTGAAAGAAACAATAAAATGTAGTGAAATGTATCTTTTGTGTCCTTAGTCATTTAAATAACCCCAAATACATGTTTTTAGATAAAATCGTTTAGACTGAAGAATGTCAAAAAAAAAATGTCCGTAAACTTACTTACGTCTTCATACTAAATACATCGAGTGAACAAAAGTGCGTCGATCTGTCGAAATCAGCAGCACACGTTGCATTACAGAAAAGTATTTTCTAGTGTTTACAACTGCAGACAAGGTGAAATTTACATATTTTAGTACTTTTCTCTGAAATTTCACAATTCTAGCGTTAATTGCGTTACACGGAAAAAGTCGTTCATGTTTGCAGAAAGAAGAGTTATGGAGGAACGTTATATTCACTAGTTAAAGTTTGGTGCAAACTTAACACTGAATTGGACACGTTCCTCCCCATTTCCTACTTGACCAGCGTTCGAGAACGGTCGGCGCCAGGTCACCAGTTTTTTATACATTATGTTAATCCCAAATATCATCTCTTGGTTCCTTGCTGATCTGGCAATAACGGAATAGCATCCGTGGGCGGTCAATAATGCTCATGCTCATGCAAAATTTGTTATGAAAAACATAACGCATATCTTCTTATGAATATTTCTCACATGTAGCTTTTATGAAAGCTATACATTACTGGCAAAAATAAATCTTCACTCCAACTATACTTAACTTTTTGTTATTATCTATTTTTTCATAGATATAGTACTAGAAACGCGGATGAAATAAGAACACCGAATTTTTTGACATGTGCTTCACAAAACTCATTATATTTTAAAGGAATAAATGTTTTCAATTCGATGCCAAGACACATTAAACGTGCACCAACACTTTCAGAATTTAAAAGACTATGTATTTCACACGTTAAAACTGTATTTTGAGCAGCAAGCGTAAAAAAATTTTTTTTTTCAAATATTTATGAAGATTGTACTTGACGATGTTTTACTATTATAAAACGGATTATTTTGTGTGGACCATTTCTTGTACATTTATGTTGCTTTTTTTGTAAAAATGAAGAATGTATCTGACGAAGTTCTTTACAAACGGATTATAATGAGTTGGCTATTTTATTTTTAAATTTTATTTTTTCACATTTACAATACTACAATACTCACTATTTTGTTCGTCACAATGATGATGATGGAAATTTGTATAATGTTGTATTAGTTTAAAAAAAAAAAAAATAAAGAAAGTAGTCTACAATTGTTTGAGCCTCGCGCGCGGTATACAGATATGATGGACTTCTTTTTGAATTCGTAAAAAAAAAATTAGCCTTTGATGCTTTAGATGGTACTATGAAATAGTAGCGAGTTGTCTGGCTGAATGTCGGGGAATTCTTCGTCAATTCTTTTGTGGTTGAAAGTAAAAGTTTGACTAATGCCGGTCCAGGATTTTTTCGGTTTGGAAATTTTCTCGATCTCTCTGATTGAGGATATCCTTGGTCAGCCCAAAACTAAGGTGGCGGTTCCATTAGTGCCTCTGACTCTGTAGCGGGCAAGATCGGATATTGGCTTGCCTTTTGATAATGTCCTTTTACTGGATTCTGTGATCTGAATTGCAACAGAATTTCCTGATCGCTGGGAATACTTGCGAACTTTTGTGGTTAACATCAAAGCTTTTCACGATTATGTCGCTGTGAAGCAAATGGATACTTTTGAAGAAATTTATATCTGTAGATGAAATCAGTTCGTTTTTTTTGCATAACTGGTTTGAATTGTTACCAAATTAATTATCTTAGAGATAAAATCGTATAGCTCAAACCTTTGTAGGGGTAAGGGCGGGACCATCATCATCATCATCATTTTATATGTACGGATTGAGTATAAGTTCATACAAAAAAATGTAGACTTTTGAGTATATTCTTGTATGGTATATTAATTTTGTGTTGCATAAAAAAAACATTGGCATACTTTTCACTAGGTTCTGAAGGTGTTTTTGAGAAATGTTCTCCTTATCCTCATTCAATGCGTTAAATTGTAGATTTTTGTTGGTAACTTTACTATTATTAACCTGTTGATCTAGAAAAAAAATACAGATTTTCGATTCGGTTGAGATCTTCAGACTGAGGATATGTAGTCATTTTCTAGATCAACTTTCAGCAAGGAAACCCTCAAATGTTTCCTCGGAATGTAAATGTACTTGTTAGCATCAATAATTCATTCGGTTCGATCATGTTCTCCAAAACCACATTACGTGACGCCTCTACGCCACAATATTGCCATCTCCGTGCTTCACAGTTTTCTGCAAATTTTTCTCCAAAAGCCGGTTTTTAAACAAATCCTGGATCGCTGTTTGTGTCCAAATAATTTGAACCTGTCAACAACACATTTTTCAAAAACGGAATCGGCGTGTTTCTTTGCCAATTCCAGACGCTTGATTTTGTTGTGTTTACTTATCAGGGGGCGAGGAGATGCAAACTTATTCTGCAGGCCTTGTTGCTGTACTGGGAATATTCAGATACATGCTTTTCTTCACTACTCGACTTGTCAACCTTGGGTTTTGACGAACATCTGTCAAGATTCATGTATCCTGCCGCGGCGTTGTCAACCTCTGTCATTCTCGACCAGCTCTATCAACAATTGAACAAAAATGCTGGAAATTTTCGTAGACTTATTGCACTACCAAGCTTTTCTGCTACTTTGTGATAGACATGTCTTTTTGGTAAAGATCGTGATCGTTCAAATTATGGTATTTCAGAGATATGTTCATGTTTATTGACACTTTTTCCACAGAAAACAAAAGAACTGAAGAATTCGGCAGAATGAATGAGAGCTATTGCTTTGTCTTGTTTATCATCAATTAAGTACACAAAGCGCCACCCAACTAGTTCTGTGCAAATTTATGAAAAGAAATTCAGTGTATAATTTATTATCGCCAGTACTTTAAGGTGTATGAATGAATTTTATATCATATTACCTATTTTCATGAGATACTTAATGAAAATAAAGTGAATCTTTTATCTATGCTTTATTAGGTACAAATTATGTCTATCCTAAGGTAGTTTGTTATTTTATGTTTTCTGTGGAAGAAGTGTCAATAAACATGAAATACAAAAAATCTGCAAAAATTTACAGCAGTTGAGTCCTGCCGTAAGACGTAATGGACCAAATCACAGTGACGTCACACCTCAGATTTGACAGCCCTTGTGTTTAGAAATTCGTTTGTGAGAAAAAATGACGGGGAACACGACGGTTATTGCTATCTCTTATAGTACGTTCGCACTACAGCTTATATTGCGTGATATAGAGTATCTTGATATCAGCAACTATACATCTAGTTTTCACTGGAAATAATGTACATGTCATTTGATATCAAGATACTCTATATCACGTAATATAAGCTGTAATGAACGTATATAGTAGCATAACGTCGTGTTCGTCATTTTCACATGAATTCAAACACATGTCAAATCTGAGTGTGACGTCTATCTTCATGGTCAAAAGTTAGGTGAGCTTTTTCCGTGCAATAGTATATAACGTAACACGAAAACAAATAACTGCTAATATTCCAAAACATCATCAACTTACGGTAGTTGAGAGATCGAGAATGAATTGAGATATCTTTAAAAAAAAGAGCGAGAGAGAGTGTAGTTTGTCCCACTAGCAGTTATCATCATCATCGTTCGTCATCGTCATCACTATCATTGCAGATGAGTAGCGTAGCCAACTGCGGTGTGGCGAAGAAACCCGTAGCAGTGGAGAATCGAACAATAAACAAAACGGGCTCGTCTCATCCCTATCCATCCGTCCCGTGTTGGCATCGTGTGTGAATATCGAAATTGCTGTGCGGGTGAGCGAGAACGAGATGCCCAATATCTCCCGTCCACGACCATGAGAAGATGCATCGCTCAGTCTCCAGCGCTTTTCAACAGTAGTTTGGCGAAGGTCTTGGTCAACTTGGTGGTGGTTTTGGGCAATGGATTTGGATTTCTATGGAATAGTGAAGTGAAGTGATTAGTGCTCGAAGATTGTTCTTTCCTCGAAATTTATTCGCGTGCAGCCCTGAAGAACACGCACAAAGTTCCTTCATTCGGTGGTCCTATTTTGGTTTTTCTTTGCCACTTATTTATTGCACAAAACAGGAACACCGAAGAATAGCAGAAAACGCGAAACTGTGATTTTAATTTTCGGTGCTTTCAGTGAAAACAAGGTTCCTATGGTTTCGAACAAGTGAAAAGTGAAGATAATTATGTTTAGCATCGAATAAAGCTACGTCCTGGCATTCTGTAGATATCATTTTGTTGCACATCTCGGATAAAAACGGCAAGGTTCGTTGCTTGTATTGTATGAGAATCTCTCGGATTAGGCTGTGATTAGTGGTTGTTCACATTTTTGAAGCATCGTAGCAAAATTAATTACCTATGATATAGGAGGTAATTGACCGGAGCTTTATTTGCGTCACGGCACACGGGCTGGACTTAGTTGACATTGGCAGGTCAGGGTCTAGTCATTTTTTTCGAAGAAAGGCAACGCGAGGATAATTTGAATCCTGTTCAATTGGAATTCCATCAGATTTCGAGGTAAGTCTTGATTAATTAGCACAATGTCCTGGAATAACTTTAAATACTTAGATATGTAAGTGTCATATAAGCCCAACATTTTTGCTTGTTTATAACGAGTCAATAAAAAATTCCGTGAGCTGTCATTGTTCTATTATGGAGTACAGTCTGATCGCAGTAGACTGACTTGTCTCTTTGGCTACGACGGCTACACGATTCGCGGTGGTGTGTTAGTATTGATATTGCACTTTTGTGCTCAACATGTTATGAGACACACACCGCTGGAGCTCGGTTAACAACGGGGTAGTTGGTATTGGTGTGATTTGTTTTCTTTCACGTTTATGTTGATTGATGTTGATGATGACGATGATGATTATGATAGTAGTTGTAGTAGTAGTTTCGATAGAAACGTGCCATAGCATAACAATATGGAGTTTATTTACACCGGAATTGGCAAAGCACCCTGCTACATGCCAAAGGCAGCTTTGCCGAATAACCTATTATGATATTTTACGCGAATGGCCCATTATCACGAAATTCGTCACCTGTTACTCGTGCATAGGAGAAGTGAACATTAAATTTTCTTGTTTAAATGTCCGAACGAGGCCCTTTTTGAACCACCGATCTCGAGTTACAAACCGTTCTGAACATCTCGTTTTCTTATTCCATGGCATTTCAAGCTTATTTTTAGTTTATACCTTAATAAATACGATGGATTCTTGTCTCAATGTTTTTTCTTGAGAAACATTCTTTGACAAAGTAAATAAGAACTATTCTAATGTCTTTCTGATTTGATATAATAAGCCCATGCAAACCACCCACAACCAGATGTCATGTGGTGAGGTTAAGCTCTACGATGCAGTGCTCTATTGCCAACATAGGGTGGAATAAAAATCGAGTAACAAAAACGTCAAATTTAACTGTGTTTTTAATTCTATCTACGATACCTTAGTTCGAGAGTTATCCTTAGGGAGCTATCTTAAGAGTTATTCACTTGAGACCGGGCCGGAACCGAAAAGCTTTTATTTCACGGCCGGTATGTTTTGTTTGTACCGGGATTGTTCCGGGATTCTATGATGAAGATTTCACGCAAACATCAACGGACCTCAGATGTTTTTGGTTTGGTTGTTGCTGCGTTTACTCGCTCGTATTTTGGTTTTAATCAGTTAAAATTTTATTTATCAAACTTCATTTTTAATAATTGCAATCTCGCTAATATTTTTTTTTAAATGCTTGTCGACCTCCAAACTATTGACGTACTCAGCAGTCATTGCCAATTTCTCGCCCTTATTTTATGATAGATCGAGTCTGGATGCGGCTTTTACGTCACATCGTGGACTGACAATCATTATTTTAAATCACGAATAATCCGCACTTTAAAACTAAGTAGCCATTTCTAAACCACGTAGACTTTTCTAGGGGAAAGTGGTTTGACCAATGTGTATGGAGGAAAGTCTACGAAGGGAAGAGGGGTCTGTTACTTTAAAAAATGAGTGATTCTTGATTTATTCACAGGCCCTAAAAAGACACGATCGTCGATTTCTTTTTTCTCTATAAGCTTTGTCATCAGCTTGAGAAGTAATTTACAGAACTCAATTTTTTTAACAATTCACATCGAAGCTAAGGCGTAAGTTTCTAGCGATCAGGTATGCCAATAAAATTCGTTAGAAGTAATACCATCGATGAATGCTCAGATCATAATGCTTTTGCTAATAATAATCCAACCATAAAAAAAGATTGTAAAGTACGGTACAAAATATCAATATCAAATCTAAAAGGCGAGTACTTAACTCGAGTTTAACTTCTAGATATAAAAAAGCATTTGACAATGTTGTGATGTGATGTGATAGGAAGCCACCACCAGTGCAGGACTTGCCATGACGTACAGTTCCTCCTAATGGCAAGATCAAACTGTACATACCTGTATCCTCACTATTTCGTTGTATGAAGGGCCAAAAACGGGGGTGTGGACCCGTAAGCAGAAGCACTTACACGAAACCCACGGAAAGGATAGAGAATCTCCTTCCAACGAAACGCTCTTATTACAGGAAATGAACAGTAAGCAATACACATTAGGATTTCCGTCTGGTGGTATGTTAAAAATAGGGTTAACAAACTCACTGTAGGCTGTCGGAAGATAATTAGACCTTCGCTGATCTCGATCTGACGATTTCCATCAAGGAAGGCATAATTGTCATCCATGACTTGGGCCAGATAACCACGAATCCCTTCGTCTGGTACCCTGTATTCCCCCCTTACCCTTTGGAATGTGTTTATATAATGTGCGTAATAAAATATAATATATGTATTTAGAAAATGTAACTGAAAGCCACTGGGTTTTTACTGCAAAATAAAATTTGGATATGTATTAATCTCTGAATAGCCCTGGACAACCTGAAAAGCAGAGTAGATCAGTCCTCTCAACAAAGATAAATCTTCAATGAAAAAATATTTGATTTGTTTTATTATTTTGAGAATCGACAGACTATTCTGTAGGTCGAAGAAAGCAGTTTTAGTGATCGAAGAGCCCGGTTCGATGATTTCTGAAATAAATGAAATATCCAGGGTGGCCACAGAACCGGGAAAACCGGGAATTAACCGGGAATTCTAAAAAAACCGGGAATTTATGTTCACATGATTGTTCATAATTCAGATTGTGTGTTATTATCATCGAGCTCTAGGTATTCCTTTCTTAGCCTGTTCATCTATAACGATCTGTGAAATTTTCTATTATCGTTGCAACTGAAACCTGAATAAGCTACTGGCGCCAAATGGATTTTCTCTCGTTTTGTACGATTAAATTGTGGCGCATTGAGTGCGCTGTACAGTGCATCTGATGTGCTACACAGCGCACTAGATGCGACACTTTGTTGCCATACGGAAAAGCAGTTATATTGATTTGCGCGAGTGATTTTTACGGTTTTCAACTGCAACGAGAATAGTGTGTCAATTGATTTACTTTCTATAAATATCCTGCACAGAAAAAAATCTTGTAGTAGAAACTTCTATTTTACCCGACTACGTTTATCTTTAAAACTACCATGAAATTTTAGTCAAATTTACTACGTTCATCTTCAAACCTTCAACGTTTGTGGTATATTTGACAGACCTTTTGTTGATACCAACTCTACTATGGTTGACTTCAATCGCAGGCATGGTAAAATTAAACGCATTTATAGTCAGGTGAACATTGTTGGTGATTGCGCTCAATTTGACCCTCGAAATGGTAGTTTCTATTGTGGTTTTTTTGCGTGTGGATCATTCTTATAAGTTTGTAGCGACCAGAGTTGCCACAATATTTTTCGTTCCCATCTTTAATTTTCACCAAAAAATCTTTTTTATCTGTGTTTAACAGCAGAAAATCTTGGCAAGAACCTGACTTCAAACATTCGAATTTAGATGGTCTTATTCAGATTGTAGAAAGTTCGCAATGAACTTTCTAAGCAAGATAAAAGCCAGCTTCATATCTGCTTGTTTGAAACACAGCGGTTTTCTCCAACAAGTTTCCAAGTCATGATCTTCGATGGCCTGCATCTAATATTTTTCGTAAAAGTACGGATATTGTTTAGAAATTGAATTGAACTCCTTCAAAGTGTACAGCTTCTTGGGTTCAACACACGATGCAGTTCCTGTTGACAACTGACTAGAACGATTGCCTACGATGCTTCAAATTCAAGATATTTTGTATCATCTGGAATTCCTTGGATCATTTGAGGCTGCATAATAAGTAACTATAAATATTTTGCATCAACTGTTCCAGTGGCAGCTTCTTGCATGTATAGCTTGCACAAAGAACCAAAAAGTGGCAAGTACATTTGATAATTATCAAATGAGAACTGACACGTTTCAGCAGCTTTTTGACGGATTGGTCAGAACCCATCATTACCGATGCTCCATCTGATCGACAGCCAAGAACCCTTTTTTGTAATCGTGCCATCGATCTGGTACTGTTCAAAAGTTGCACAATATATATTGAAATGGAGTTTTCATAAGGGGGCATTGGGTCGCAATCACAAACAATGGCTTCTACCGCAAATTTCTCGAGAATGCTAACTTAATCATAGGGAATTACCACGATGATTGTACAGAAGCGGAGTTCCTTTTAGAATAGAATTTGGTTTTTACTTGAGTGAGTTTGCATTTTCAAGAAATTTGCGGAAGAAGCCATTGTTTACGTTTGCGACATTGGCCCTTATGAAAATTCTATGTCGATATATAGGTTTTCGCACGGCAATATGATATTAAAGATAACCAAAAAACACTTTCAAAATATTATGCTTCGAATAACAAAAATAAATATCGAGAACATTCTTCTATTCGGCATGAATGCATGAAGATATTTCTAAATTAGAAGAATAATATTTTTATAGAAATCCTTGTAGGAAACTTTGTCGTTTTGTGTCTGTTTTGTGGAGCAATCGATTGAGGAACTTAAAAAAAACACTGCTCCAGAAAACTTGAAGAAATGTTTAGAGATTTATATCTAAGAATCCTTGCATACATTCTAGACAAAACTTATATATAATTCTACAAAACCCCTTGCAGAATATTTAACGTGAAGAATTGAATACACGAGATTATGAAACTCGTGCAAACAAAATTTCTTAAATTTCTTCAATAAATCAGGGTTTTTTCCAAGAATTATTTCAGCAATTACCTTACAGTTTTTAGTTCTTTCAGGTGTCTTCCAGGGATTTCTTTACAATCAAAAAATTTCATAAGTTCAGGGATTTCACCATAAATGTCATCACAAGAAAGTTAAACAGAACAGCCAATGAACTGCCAGAAGAAACTGCTGAAAGAATCGCTGGAGGAATGGCTACAAACTCCTGAAAAATACCTATAGAAACGCCAGAAGAAATTTCTCAAGCAATGGCTGAGAACTTTTCATAGAATCTTTCGGAAAAGTTTCTTAAAAAAATTATAAAGAAATCATTTGGCGGTACACACACAAACTGACTTTCAGACTGTCATCTGTTTTCAGACTATCATCTTAATTATTTTCTTTAGCTTCATGGGCCTAAAACTGAAAGCAGAATTTGTAAATAGTTGGGTCATAAAATGTAGTCATTTTTATATTATAAACAACGCTTATACTGAAAATATCATTTTATTAAGCTTTGGAACTCAATTCGTTCAAAATTGTTTGCTTAGAGTAATTGTTTTCGATTCGTTATTCTAGTTCATTTCTACATGATCCGCGCCTTAACCCGGGAAATTTCTAACATTTGGTCCGAGAAAACCGGGGAAAAATCCGGGAATTTGAAAATAAAAATTGAGTGGTCACCCTGAATATCACTAAACACATATATTTAAAAACAATTAATACTGCTACTATCACATGTCAGTCTTTTATGGAGTAGTAGTTGTAGTTCAGAAATTGAATTTTAATGAAAATGTTATGCTGAAATGCTGAAAAACAAATTGAGTATTACAAGCATTAAATTGTCATGCTGCGATGTGCCCTGAAATGCACAAGTAATTTAAAATGCAAAGATGTCATAAAGTGTGCTGAAATTATTCATTAAATGAGAATGGCAAATACACCCTGCTTGAACACGATCTTTAGTCGCAGCCACTCACTCACGCCAACCAGCTTCTCCATGCTGAAATACTGAAAAAATGTGTAGAAAATTACAGTAGAAAAACTAATTAGTGTGATATAACCACAATGGAACTGACTCTTAGCTTCGGGTCTTGACAGACAATCCCTACTGAGCCCTTGCGGCACGTCAAGCCGGCCAGTTCAGCGCAAGGGAAAAAGCATTTGACAATGTTTGGCATAAACGTTTAATTGCTAAATTGAAAATGTTTAAAAAATATATCTCTTCTCTTCTTATTTACAAAAATGGAAGACTGTTCCGAAATTCAATTTATGATAATTCCACAAGCCTAGAATTTATTTCTTGAAAACTTGTAGTAGTCAGTCACATAGTCACATAGTTTCTATGAACGGACTGCAAATTTCATGGTCAAGTAAATTGAAATATCTTGGACTGATAACACTAGTTAGCAAAGTAAATCAAAAGTGATGAACTTTATAATTCGACTAATGTTTCTAATGTGAAATTTTATGCAGAATTCAATGTGATCCAATTTGAAATATTTTGTCATCAAATGAAGCAGAATTAAATTTGGGGGAGGTAGCTCATCAAATCTTCCGGTCCGCCTCTAAGCATCTTTATGTGAGGTACCAGGTGGGTTTCCACCGATTGCCTGTCGATCTGCCAATTTTGGAAGATGTCTGCATTGATTTATCTCAAATTATAATAATCCGTCCACTATATCACAAAACATTACGATTGGTTGAGCGAATTGGAGATAATGAAATCATTGGGTATAGGACCAAGTCTCCCCGGTGGTGCGAAAATAATGAGTCTAGAAATAGAAGCGTAAAGGTTGCTAGAAGGCACGAGTTGCTTCCAGGGACGCTAAATCCACAAAATCCTTTAATCGTAATTTACGGTTTAGATTGCTCTTTGGGACGCTCAACGTGCTTGTTGCAGATGTGAGTTCCAGTTGTAGGGTTGTTTGTAGAATGTGCACACTCGGATTTTTTTTGCCGGGTTCTCGGCAGCTGAGCTTTCGGTAGTCCGGTTTGGCGGATTTCGGTGGGATTTGACCGAAAACCGATAATTTTTTTTTACAGATGACTGCGAAGTTTCGCCGGGGCCCTTAAGGTGGGGTTGCCGGGCGCTCGGTTGTTGAGAGTTCGGTGAAATTTCGCAGGTTGCTGTGGGAAGATCTGGGTGTGTAGTTCTGCACATTCAAAGTTTACGGAGGAAGAGTGCTTCGAGCATCTAATGTGAACAGTTGCTGAGTGATTCTTTCTTATTTAAAAATTTTCTTATAGGGTTTGGCGCAGTTATCTATAGTTTCCGGTGTTTTTTTTTTCAGCGCCGCGAGTGATCGAGTCAGTACAGAAAAGATCAAAAACTGTTGCTAGGGGAGATATGACGGTAACATATTAAAACATCCATACTATTAGTTCACCATATTTGCCGTATCACCACGGTGTCGATGCCTAGTTGATAATCTGCTTTGATATCGGTTATAGGGCATTATTTTAATTTCGGTTATCGAGTTGTTCGGCGGGGCGATTGATATTGTGAGCGCGGAAAAAACAATAAACTGAATCCCTAGAAAGTGTAAGCTGTTTAGTGGATTACCTGTTAATAGAGGGAGAGGAGGGATTGCGTTTTCCGTTTGATTCCGACTACCTTTATTGCTTGTCTTGAACAGATGCGCGTGTTTCGTCTGCAGTATGCGGACTTCTTCGGTGTCGTGTACTCAATAACTCGACCAGTCGAGTTATTGGTGCACGGCACCGGGAAGGCTTCTGCGCACTGTGGACGCGATACGCGTGTCTGTCGGGATGGGCGGTGGGGTGGTTGGATTTCTGGATGGAGGATACTAATTTTTCTTCTCATTTCCAATAAAGCTGCTTCTCGGTGAGATCTGGTGCTTCGCCGGGTGTGGTGGGCCGGTGGTGGGTATTATAATTAGTTGTGATCTAAAATATTCCTTTGCCATACTCGCCGGTCCGCCATGTCTTGGAACGGGTGAACCACTATCCCATTGTGTGATTGGCTGCAATCTCTTCCTTACTGTTGATATAGATCGATCCAAATTGACTATCAAGCGTTAATATAAATTTCCTTGTTTTCCTAGTGAGAAACCACCAACACACTTTGTTAGTGGTTTATATTTCACTAGACAGGTAAGATAATAACTCTTAGTATCTTTTCAGATAAATGGCTAAGCTCTTGAAACATCCGGGGGACTACAAGGATTTCGCTTGTATCTTTGTTCTGTTTCTTTTCAGGCATCAAATAGTTTATTTCTACCAGGTTTTGAAGACAATATCTAGTGTCCTGATTTTGTTTTGTTTTGTTTTTCGTTATGCTTGTCTCTTTTCAGTCACAACTCCTCTCTAAATTTTCCCTATCAATCTCCTCCTATCCCTAACCAATGCACGGAAGCTAATGGGACAACGGGGCCTGTTAGTGAAAGTGGCGGCATGCTATACGGATTAGTATGCACAAACGCTTAGGCTAAGTAGGTCCTCACTCAGCTTAAGTGCAGATCGGCGGGTAGTTGCCTGCCAGGGTGGGGATTGATCAATAACAATAACAATAACAATAAAATGAAGCAGAATTAAATTTAATACAGATCTTCTGAACATTTCAATTTTCTAGGAGTAAGAGTTTCAACTCTATTTATTATTATATATAATTTTTTGCGATTTTCTTTTAAAGCTTTGTGAAAAAAAATGTGCTAAACATATGATTAATACCAGAATAATGTCAATAAAAAGCCAAAGAAAAAACGAAGAAAATTAGGGTTCAATGATGAAAATCGGTTGAAAAATGAAGAAGTGCTGGTTTTTGGAAAAAGTGCTGAAATGCGGGAAACAACAGAAATTCGAAAGAAATACGCTCATTTCTCTCTTTCTCTCTCTCTCTCTCTCTCTCTCGCTATCACACACACACACACACACACACACACACACACACACACACACACACACACACACACAAACACACACAAGATTTGGTTTACCTACTGTTATATTGTTTGGACAGATATTCTGGCACCTAATTTTAATAGCTATTGGTAACTCTTCAAAACAAAACAAATTTTGACAGTTCGTTGTTCAGTTATCGGAGCTAGAAAAATGTGCGCTGCTAAACGGGAATTCAAATGCAAAAATGATCCACAAAAGTTTTGTTATGCATGTTGCGTCTACATTTTTAAATTCACTGCTTCTCTTCAATCTGCGTTCCGTTTTAATTTTGAAATTTGTCCGGAGAATCTGGATAAACCACGGGATTTAAGCTACGTATGCATTTTTTTTGTTGACATTATTTTGGTATTAATCATATGATTAGCACAATTTTTTTGTCACAAAAAATTAAATTTACTTATAAATATCGTCAAAACTATTACTCCTAGAATATTGCTATGTTCAGAAGATGGTTAGATTTAATTTTGTTTCATTTGATGACAAAATATTTGATATTGGATCATACGCGTTGGAGATATTCCATGTTAAGTAAATGTGTTTTTGTTCATTTATAAAAAAAAACTTTTATCCATATCTCGAAAACTATTCTACTTTAATTTTTTTTAACGGCTTTTTTATATTCAGCATAAAATTTCACATTAGCAATAACGATCAGCTTACCGAGTTCATAAATGCTGTTAACTAGTGTAATTCATCAAAAATTGTTTTTGTTTTTATTCCTTTATTATCGAGATTTTCAGCCCTGGGCTGGTTCATCTCCCGTCGTAGTCACTCAAATACATTTTTGAGTATTTGCGTACACAGGTATAGAAACCCTATTTAAAATGTTGTAAACTGCTAATAGAAGAACAATGTAAATACACTTAGAATGTTATCTTAACAAATAAAGTTGATAGGTGCATGCATTTCTGATCGTTAACTTATCAATTTAAGTCATGACATAATGCATTTAAATTGTTAATTAAGTAAAAGTAAAAGTATTCTCTAAACATTGTGTTGTCTTTCTAACTACAGTAGTTATAGGGTATTAAGATATAGAGCGCATTTTGCATCGTAGACCCTTTTGCTGTCGTCTATCAATTGCAATGTTTCTTTTTGAAAAGTGTTTGCTAAGTGCCACTGGCAGAAAAGGTGGTTCTTTACATTAAACAACCGTACTATAGGAACAAGAATTATGAAATACCGCCGTAACTATAGAAACACCTTTTCCTATTTATGGAGGAGTTTTTCAATCTAAAAAGTAAATTCAATTGCAAAATGAACATTTTCACCGGAAAATAGAAAGCAAATGTAACTAGTGTGATTGTTGATATTCAGAGAGTACAGTTTGTTTGATTTGAAATATATAAAATAAGTCCGTTCCTACGCTCTGGGGCCATTTAAGTTGAACAAAAATAAATAACTAGCCTTTCATGTAGGAGGTCTTGATCAAGTCTTTTAGAAACATGAGTGAAATTGGATGAATGTTTCAAGCATTCACTTGAAAATTGTATTTCCAGTAATTAAAATTTGTAATACGGCTCATTTATAATATATAAAACGCAAATCAGATGAGATCAGACACAAAAATAGCCTCCTACTGTCTGACAAAACACATTATCCGCGCTTGTTGTGCAGAACGCTCACAACTACATATCAATCAAAGCGCATGCTTTTAGCCGTACTGAGACCGAGCCGTCAAAAGTATCGTTGCCAAGAAATATGTGGATTAATGTGAACGATCGCATACAGCACTCAAACAATCAATTCGTAGCATAACTCGGTCGTGACCCGACCGGGGCTCGGCCCGGCCTAATGTGAATAGCCCTTAAAAGAGTGGATTTGCAGTGGAGTGAATTTTATGAATGTTTACCCCCTTTGAAGAACTTAAATAAGCGCTCTTACCGGCTCCCAATAATTCGATTGCATTAATCATGAGTCAACTTCGGTTCACATGAAAAGATGTTAAACTTCAAACATAGTTTTAAAAGTTCGGGTTTAAAGTCATTAATTTTAATCCGAAAGGTTAATTTTGGTAAGGAAAGGTAAAACATTTCTTAATTTTTGTATGGAAAGGTAAAACAAATTTGAACTCATCAGTGACAGAAAAAAAAGTTTTGAAAGTTTTGCTTAATCAGCTCGAATACCCCTTAAAATTTATAATTATTTGACAGATTACCTTTTAAGATTTATGAATGGCATCACTAGGGTAGTTTCAGTTTTGCTTCAGTAGTAACCGACAATATTGCCAATAAGATCAAGATCAACCATTCGAAAAAGTTTAAAGATTCAAAAGATTGTAAATTTTACCATCCTTTGAAATGTTCTGTCTGTATTATTTTTTTCATCGTTGGTCTACTTTAAGCGCAGCTGCGCTTTTCTCATACAACATCCAAAACGAATATATACGCCACTAATTCAACCTAATCAAGCTTAATTGCCAAGAAAAGCGGCACATGAGCCGTTGCTGGTGTCATTATTCGTTGGATAACCAAATCTAACGATCCGCATTTCTCGATGTGGTCGCAATCGTGATAATTCCCACTTTAACGCAGTTTCTTCGATTCTTTCTCCCTTCTGAAAGCAATTGAGCAAGCCCTGAGAAGATAAAACTCCAATTGAAGTAGACATGGAACACAAACGGCAGCCAGGCCGTTCTGAAATTGATGGATCAATTTAACAACACTTGGAAAGGGGCCACCATGGATAACTTTTATTTCTAAGTTGATTGAAGCGTTATGCGATAGGAACAGAGTAAGTTTCGACAGCGATCATTAGAACGGGGCTCGAGTAATTCACGATTAGGGCCTAAAAGCATATTGTAGGCAATGACTTTGAGGTGGCCGTCTCATCTTGTGAATTGATTTGGTGGTGTGCATCAAAATATTAAAAGCAGAAAAAAACGTTTTACTTTGATCAACATTTAGAACCATGCTGGGAACCAAATGGCTCTCCAAAAGATCCGGCACATCCGTTAAAGTAGACAGTTCTTGGAAGTGGTCCCACAAGAACGATCTTATTTTTTTGCAATCAACATTCAGGTTACGAAAGGAGAATGAACTTCAATTCGTGGTCTGAACATTTTCATTTGAGTGGCGACCCAAAAGGCCAGGTTGTTGGTGGCAGGATGTTGCATGTTGGAGATATGTTGAACTTGTTTTTTTTCCTCTTTAGGACCATAGCAAAGATAATTTAATTGAGAATCAACGTAGTGTACTTCAGCGCGTTGATAAAATATAAATAATGTCCTATCTATGGTGTTATGAAAGTCGTAAAGTTGATGGCAGAAATACGGTTAAATTTAAGGAATGTACCACTCAAAGCCAAACTTCGATTGAGTTTCTGCAACTGACATTTATAGATTTGCATAAAGTATTGATAAGACAACAAAAACAAGGTCATCAAAAAGTATGTGATGACCTAGATCAAAATGTTTACGAAGGTATGTTCGCCGAAAAAAAAGATATCGAACTACATTTTTCAATCATTAAAACTGACGTTTAGTAGCCAGAACGAGGAAATCATTATTGCCAATGTTTTAATGGGAAAGTATAGTTCAGTACATGTAAAGGTTAAACAACTTTCAATGGAACTCTTGCACCGCTCTCAATAAAGTTCTGTCCAGCTAGAATCCGGAATCACTTATTGTGTTGCAGCGGCACGGAAAGTGACCGCTGCGATAATTCTTTTACAGCGGCTTGTTTACCTAGGCGCCCACTTTCTGTGGTATAAATTTCACTGTGTTTCGTGCATTTCACTGTGTTTCGTGCAGTGTGTCAAAGGTTATTCCAGATGGAAGCCGAGAGGAGAGAAAAAAAAAATCTACGCACCCACGTTGACAATGAAAATCGCAAAAATGTTGAAAATCGCCAAATCAACCGTGTATGATGGGCTCGAACGGTTCAGGGAGCGAAAAAGCTGCTGCTCGTAGTACCGTTTGAAGAATTCGTTTGCGAGCAGGATATCGTTCTTATCGAGCCAGCAAGCAACCAAACAGAACGTTGAAGCAAAGTTTCGTCACCAAAAGCCGAGCTCGGAAATTGTACCAGCAGGTTTTGACGAAGTACTAAGGATGCCTGCTCATCGACGATGAAACCTACGTCATAATGGATTTTGGACTGCTTCCTGGCCAAACATTCTACATGGCGACGGCACGAGGAGATGTTCCTGTGAAGTTTAAGTTTGCTTTTATGGACAAATTTGCCCAAAAACTGATGAATTGGCAAGGGATATGCAGCTACGGAGCAAAGATCAAAGTGTTCGTGACGAATAAGACGATGGACTCTAAGCTGTACAAGGAAAATTGCCTCAAAAACCGCGTACTACCTTTCATTAAAGCCCATAAAGGTCCCGTGAAGTTTTGGACAGATTTGGCGAGTTGCCACTACAGCCGGGAAATCATCCAGTGGTACTGCGATAATAACGTAGATTTCATCGATTAAAACTTAACTCCACCCAACTGCCCGCAGTTCCGGCCCATCGAGAGCTTTTGGGCAATAATGAAGCGGAAGTTTAAGAAAAGTGGAAAAAACGGCTCGTAACGCGACTCAGATGATCAAAATGTGTAACAAATGTGCCAAGGAAGTTGACTCCGGAGGTGTGCAGCGTTTGATGGGAGGAATAAAGAAGAAAGCAAATTTACATTAGAAACGAAGAGAAATGATTTGTTTTGATAATTTTTCCTTAAAGTACAGCGAAATACCTTTGTTTTCATGTATTCAACTTATTTTTACGCCAATCCGTAACCGAGATACAGATGATTTTATTATTCCGGACTCTAAATGGACATAGTTTTAAACACACAAGTTCTACAAAAATTAAGTGGTTCACACGAAGGTTTTGTGCCGCTTACCGAGATGTGTAGAATCAGCTATGACGAATGAGCGTGAGGATATCGAAAGATAGAGGCAGCACTTCAATGAACATCTGAATGGCCTAGATGAACTAGCAGCCGAAATAGAGGACATCTCAGTTCTAGCAAACGAGGAGGAAGTACCAGCTTCAACTAGGAATGACGTTGAGGAGTCCATCAAACAGCTAACGAACAAGAAGGCAGCTGGTATAGATGGCTTCGCACCGGAAATCGTTAACTTTGACCCTGGGAAACTAATTAGATTGAAGCACCGAGTAATTGTCAAGATTTGGGATATCGAACAACTACCAGGGGAATAGAAGGACGGAGTGATTTGTCCAATCTATAAGAAGGGACTACAAGTTGTACTATAGAACGATCACGATAATTAATGGTGCTTACACAATCCTTTCACAAATACTGTTTCGTCGACTATCGCCGTAGGTGAACAGATTCTAAACTACCAGCTCGGACTCACGGTGGGCTGATCAACAATCGACTAAACCTTACGACAAATTCTCTGGAAAAATCGTGAGTACCACAAATTCGCGAGATTATCCGTCGAGGAATCCAGCGAAATTCTTCGATTTCCATTCAAAAGTTGGCGAAATCACTGAAAATTTCAAAATCTTCCATTGGAGCCATAGTTAACGACGATTTAAAGTCGTTAACTTTGCATATAAACTTTGCAAGAATCACTACTCAAATGACACCATGAAAGCAAACCGGTTAAGAAAAGCTAAGGTTCTCCTGAACCGCTAACCGCTGAACCGTTGAAAAAGTTTTCACAATCGAGCAACATCACAACTACCAAAATGATCGGCAGTTGCTTCCCGCTGCTTCCAAAAATCGTGGAAGTATTTCCAGGAGTCATCATACCGTTTCTGTCATTGTTTGGGCTGGAATAACTCATTCCGGCAATATCCCTTTGATCTTCATGGACAAGGGCGTGAAAGTGAATCAAGCAGTATATCAGAAGCTACTTACTGACACAATAGCTTCTTGGGCATCGCAGCATTTCGGCAAAAATGAATGGTTTCCTCAACAAGACTGGGCGCCGGCTCATGGAGCAAAAAAGACTATTAGTCTTTGCGAACGCATTTTCCCAAGCTTTTTAACGAAAGATGAATGGTCTTCTAACTTACCGGATTTGAATCCGATGGACTATTCGGTATAGTTCATCTTGGAGTCAAGAGTCCTGGTAACACATATGTTGCAAATTAGTCAAAGTAACTGTAATATGACGCAATTGAGTCACAATCAAGTAGCTGTAACCAATTATGACAGAGATGTGTTGCTTGGGAGCCACATAAATCACAAGAACATCTAAAATCGTCTCTTTACAGTTTTACACCGTGAAGTGTGGAACGAATGTCCCAAATTCGAAGAAATCGATTTTTTGTGAAAAATTCGGAAAAAAGGTGTTGGTATGAAATCGACATCTTTTTTCACTACCGCAAATATAAAACCGAAATATAGCGGAATGCCTGCAGAAAAGAATTCTGCCATGAATCCGAAAACACAAAGGTTCGACACTGTTTTGTACTGATTTGACATCCTGCTACTATGCGCGTGCCTCCTTGGACTGGTATGAAGATGAAGAGAACAATGTCCAATTTGTGGGAAAGGCGATGAATCCTTCAAATTGCCCGCAAAAAGGTCCATTGAGAAATTTTAGGCTTTGTTGAAAGGAAAGTTGCGGAAGAAGGCTAGAGAAGCAGATGACATCATTAAATAAAAAAAAGTAAACGTAAGCAAAACCATCGACGGAACGGTTGTGCAAAACCTCATGAGGAACATCAAGAAGAAGGTGCGAGAGCTGGCTAGATCTACAAAAAAAATAAATGATAACTGTTGTAATGGGCTTTTTCGATAGTTGATAAACAACGTAAATGAATTTGAGTTGCAGAATAAATGAAACATATTTAAATACAGCATTTTTTTTAGGTGTACTCATAATTAACGATACAGTCCTTAGGCTAGACGCTTAAATTTGAAAACAGTCTAGAAGTAACCTGAATTTTCATCTGTACTAAATCGTTACGGTTTGGCTGAAGAAATCGGCGATGAGAGAGACTATTTGTAGATGCTAAGGCCTGTACTCGAAACAAATGCACCAGACAAAAGTGTTCGCCAAACAATTATTTTAAGTCGGATTTTCTTGTAACTTTTAGCGAATGAACTAATACATATGGATTATGTTTCGGCATAATTGCTTTATTCAATTTCCTTTCCATCGCTGAAAGCCCGCACCTTTTCCTTAAGACCCCTCATTACATTTTGTGCAATGGTGGAACCGACCGTTTGGTCACTTTCATCCATTCGTTCTTCAACTCCAGCTCGTTCTTAAACACTTTGGACAATTTTCAAACTTTGACCTTCATTATGGCCCAACATTTTTCCACCGCATGCATCTCTGGTGAATTTGGGGGGTTGGCGGTTTTTGGTACAAAAACAACGTTATTGTCTCTGTACCAATCCATCGTAATCGCGCGATAATGGAATGAGGGCAGGTCCGGCCAAAATAATGTCTCGTCTCCGTGGGACCGCAGGAAGGGCAACAGACGGTTCTGGAGGCCCTCGGTGCGGTAAATCTAGCTGTTGATGGTACCCGTTGTGATGTACGTTTTACTCCGTTTTCCGCATTCGCATATGGCCTGCCAGAGCAAGTATTTTCTTCCTTATGTCTTGCAGAACATTAAACCGTTATTTGGCAACGTAGAACTCCAGCTCCGGTATCTGCTTTGCGTCTGCCTTGATTTAGGTTTCGTCATCCATAACCACAAACATCAGTTTCGTTTACCACTCTCGATACAGCTTCCTTGCGCGGGATTTGGCCGCCGTGTTTTGTTGATCACGCTGGTTCGGTGTCTTGCGGACCTTGAATACACGAAGCCCAGCTAGTTTCATGGTTTGCTGAACGAACCAGGCGGAAAACTTTGCCTTCAGAGCCGCGTCGCGAATCGAAAGGTTCGGATAACACTTGAAATAATCCAACACCTTCCGGGCCTTCACAGGGTCAGCTGTCTTCGATTTTCTTCCACTTCCAGCCCGCCGCTTGGTCGTCTGGGACTCCTTACACGATTTTACCATCCGAAACACAGTTGTATGTGTGATTCCCAGTTGTCTTCCGATCCATCTCATGGTCGCAGTCGGATTTTCCATGACGGCCCCCAAAATTCTCCGGCGCTTTCTTCTTGTTTTGCTGACATCTCAATAACCACTGAACCTGATTGTTAAGAAAATTTTGCGCATGTAAACAATTCACTCCAAACTAGTTATACCCAGATTTTCATCAATGTTTACCCACGGACAAAAAAGTTACAAATATGAAAATTTGGCTCTGTACAGTTAATTCGATTGAGCCTGTACAAATAAATGATTATTATAAAAAAATTATCAAAATTGGGTTAAATTAAATTTACACTAAATTTTAGCTAAGTTTGGTGAAATTATGTTAGTTGATCTTAGCTAGGCTACCCGAATAGAAAATTACCATTAGCTGTATGATTATTATTATACATTTTCCATTCATGTTGTAATCACCATTATACGTATCATCCGTGTATAATGCTGGTGTAATGTAAGCAACCATTCAAACTTTAAACAACCATAAATAGCGTATTCTATATACGATAATGATTTCATAAACAAGAAATTAACAGTGCCGTATAGTATATCCTTTGTTCATTAATTGTATGATAAAAAAGACGAAAGTACGAAAAAAAGATATGAATTATGGTCACGATAACAAAAAAACAGGAAGCTGTTGTAACAATACGTAATTTATAGTTTATTATCAAAAAAATTCATGACTCATGTTATAATACTGATCATTATAATATGTATTTGTAAGGGAGAAGTTTTATCAGTCTACTTGAAGGGTATGTTGCAATTTAATTAAGTAGATTTTACTTTCTAACTGAATTTTAATCCACTTGTGAACAGTTTTGTTGACTTTAATAATATACCTTTGATTGTCGATTGATGAAACCTCGAATCAAAAAAAAAAAAATGAAAACAATATTTTATGATATAACCATAATTGAACGATACCACCTAAAGTAAAACTGCAGAAAAATGTATTATTCACAAATTATTTACTGTATAATACACCGGAAATTTTGTTCGAGAAAAAGTCATTTTTTGTATGGTAACGATACTTAACAACCTATTAGTGTTATGGTAAGATCTTGATTTACCATAACATATATCATCGATATGATACACTTTATCTTCTGTTTATAATTGTTGGAAGATAACTTGAATAATTATGAAACGATAAATGTTATAATACGTTTAAAATACTTGTTTATTCGGGCTATACAATACTAAAATTGCTATTTTCTTAAAAATTCAATCATAAAACGAAAAAGAAAAAGTTAAATGTGCATAGGTGTATTGAGTATGAATAGCTCAAGAGCAAAAATCAATCATTCGTGCCGAACTTTTCGTTTGTCAATCCATTCATCCATTAGAAGCAGAAGCATGCTCCATTGATCCCCGGCTCTCGGGTACCTCGATTTCTTGGGTCTCAATTTATTGCGGTCTTTTCTCGTGTCGTCTGTTTTCGTTATTTTTCGACCTTCTCTTTGGTCATCCATTCGCCATACTCACTCACAGTGTGAGCTGTCTGTCTCCCGCTTGATTCTCCTTAATTCATTACCCGCCGCATCATCATCATCATCATCATCAACCGACCGGGCACTTCCATTCTATTCTACACTGGACAAAAACTACATCAGCAAACATCCACACAGACACCTCTGTATTAGATGCGTCGTCGTCTCTTGCAACTTGCCGTCGCGGCGGGGAAGGTTTGCCTTAATTTTAAGTGAGATCGAAGAGTGTCGCTTGAAAAAGGAACTCGCGTGCACTGTTCTCTTTTCTGCTCGCCGTATTTTCTCCAACGTTACAGACTTTAGTAGCACTTCTACTTCCGTCGAGTTGAGACGCGCGCTCGTAATTTTCGTCATCGTCGTTGTCGTCGTTGGTCCGGTCGGTTGGTGTTCCCGGAGGGACCCCCTTAATATATCGGTAGAACTCGATGGGCTGTTTTTTCTGCTCATTCAAATTTTGGCTGGATTTCTTCGAATTAAGTTTGCGTGAGGGTCGTTGGATTTACATGATTGAAAGTGATTTCTCACTAAATTTTATAATTGATAAACGGTAGGAGAGTGGTTCACTGGCAGCAGCAGCAGCGTTCTTTCTTTTTTTTGGGTCATTGAAGAAAAGTGAAGTGCCTTTGTAGGCGAACGTATACGAAGTGGTAGTGGCTTGCCGCGCAGTCGGCGGATTAACAGCTCTGAAAGGAGTGAAAATTTGATGGAAATTTTCGATTTATCGATAGACGTGCCATGCATTTGTGCAGCAGTTACAGCCCAGGTGTGAGTCACGTAACGTTACATAAGGTCTCCGTTGGTTGTCGGAAAGTGAATGGTTGTAGGTTGTAGAGTTCTACGTGTACTATAAGTACCTAAGTGAGCGACGATCATTGATCGTGATCGATTCATTCATTGAGAAGTTGGTCGAAAGACACCTACGAACTACGACGTGGTGACGAGCACAGATCACGGACGACGGTGGAATTGTACAGCAGAGTGGTTGTTATTGAGAGATCACAGGAATTATTTGCCTTGAGCAGAGCAAGGCAGAGCAACGTGTGAACAGAGTGGCAGAGGGCTGTTTACTTATTGAGCATCGCGTCTCGAATGCAGTACGTATAGTGAGAGTGAAACTGTTCGTTCGCTTGCGAGTGATTTGTTTATTATTTCCAAATACGTATCGTATCCGTTCACAACGCATTTTGATTGCTGCAATCTAACAGTAGCGGTTGTAGCTGCCTCAGGAAAGGAGCGGAGAGATCAATCAACGAACTTTTAACCGTCGAAGCGAAACTACTCGAAAGCAGCGATCAAGATGGGAATCTTCAGCTTGTGAGTTTGTTGTTTTAATTGATTAATTGATTCTAAAGATGATAGACAATTTAAGTCCAATAACTAGATACTGTACATTACTTAGGTTATTTCTAGAGAGGCATGCTTGTTTTCCAAAGCGGAAAACTATAAGCGTTAGGCATAAGGGTTATTCAGTCCGATATAAAACGTTTCTTACTTTTTCTTACTGTTGCAAATTTGTTTGTTTTTCCAATGGTATTTCTAAGTGACTGCAATAACTTCAACTGTTGGTTTATCACCGGTCTACAGCATCTGCAAGAAAAGTTAATAGCTTTCTTTCTATTTATGAATAGCTGAACTCGGTGCGAGCCTAGGTACGCTTGCAACTAAATGAATAAAAATTTAAAAGAACTGATGCTTTTATGTTTTTTACTAATGAGTTTTGTTAAATAATTTCGTTTGCTAATGTGCAAAATTTCTGCAAAATTAAACGTAGTTATGAGCTTTTAATTAAACCCTCGGATTATTTTTTTTCCGTTCTTGTAGAGCCTTTTTAATTTAGTGCTAATCAACTATCTAACCACAACTAACATGTGGTAGACATTGGTAGATGTAGCAAACAATCGCAGTTAGGCTCGACTCGTGTTATAAAGCCTAGTACCCTACTGGGATTGCTTTGCCAAACTTCGATAGGCTCAAGTAACCCTTTTCCAAATATTGACTTTCTTTGATTGAATATATATACAACTGCAAAGTATGTGTTCGGCTGTTTCATTTTCAAATTGACAAAAATGACATTCTGATGATTCGATTTTTCCAATTTTGTTGAAGTAATACTTACAAGGGCAGTGACCAGTCATCAGACCAGTTATTACCCTTAGATCCTTTTTCCCCAAATTTAATAGAGCCCGAGTCTTTGCTGCATTGGGTTTTATGAACCGTTTTGCTTGCCGGCATGTATCCGTGGCATTTCAGTTGGATTCTACCATGGACATTTCCCAGGTTTTAAGTTTCATTCTCAACGTACATTCAGGGACACCACAAAAAGGTCCAAGACCGACGAATCTCGAAGCAGAGCCTTGTCTTGCTAGTCTATCGGCGTTTTCATTTCCTTCAATTCCACAATGACCGGGCACCCAAGATAATATAACCTCGTTCCTACTAGCCAGTTGTTTCAGCGAAAGAATGCATTCCCACACTAGCTGCGACTGACACGTGAATGACTTTAGCGCATTTAATGCTGCTTGACTGTCCGAAAATATACAGATCTTAGCGAACCTATAGTTCCTTTTGATGCATAAATAAGCACATTCTATTATGGCTTGAATCTCTGCTTGAAATACAGTAAGACTCCGACCCATAGGTATGGCCTTGGTGATACCAGGGCCAAAAACCCCGGCTCCCATCTTGTAAAAAACAATAGATCCTGGACGTGTGCTAGGCCCACCAGACTCCCATACATAGCGGCTTGGTTTAACCACTTTGAAAGGAACAACGTAGTTGGTCTTCGTTGGCATCCAATCTTTAATTGTTTTCATATCTGAGTTCAAATTGAGGTCCTTCAGGATTTTCAGATGTCCTATCAGATCTCCATCTAGTATTCTATTGTAACGAATAAACAGCAGAGCATTTTTTGCTGCTTGTAATTTCACAAATTGATGTAAAGGCAGTATATTGAGGAGGGCATCCAAAGCAACTGATGAAGTACACCATCATTGCCCCTGTCATTGATATACAGGCGATTCTTTGTAACTTACCTAGCTTCTTTTGAGCGGTAACCTCATTTGTTTTGGGCCACCATACCAAAGAAGTATAAGTATTTTTGGTCGGACTATTGCTGTATAAATCCAGTTTTACATGTTTGGTCGTAGACCCCATTTTTTCCCCAACATTTTGTTGCAGACCCAAAGTGCATTTGTACCCTTGGTAATAGCCTTGTCTAGATGGGAGTTCCAGTTAAGCTTTTTGTCCAAAGTAATACCAAGGTATTTAACTTTTTCCTAGAATCGAATTTGATATCCATCCAATGAAGTTTTTTTTTTCCTTTTTGCGAAAGGAACAATAACAGTTTTAGAGGGGTTTATATTTAGGCCCTCACTCCTACACCATTTAAGCGTAATATTGAGTGAAGTTTGTAACCGGATTGAAATCGTGTCATCAAACTTTCCACGTATCACAATGGCCACATCATCTGCGTATCCTATCACTTCAAAACCTTGATCGGCCAGTTGTTTAAGGAGTTTGTCTACTACTAAAGACCATAGTAATGGTGACAATACACCACCTTGAGGACAACCCTTCATTGATATTATAGACAGTTGCGTACCTCCGAGATCAGTAGAAATTTCCCGATCTTTCAACATAGCCATTATCCATTCGATAACGTGTTCATCCAAGCCCCTTGCTACCATTGTTGCTCGGATTATTAGTTTCCACCATGTTTTTTTTTCTGTGTAGAAGCATTTCATAGACAAAACATTTATATTCTAACTACGCCGTCTGCAGTCGGTTTGAATATCATTTTTTCTTACATAACCTTAGCTTAACTTCTTGTGCATAATGTAGCACTCAGAGAAACTCAAGCATCCCCCATTCTTCTTTAAGAAGGGGTTAAAATTTCTATCAGAACATGCTGCTTAAGGAGTGTATCGAAAATAAGCTATCCACAAACTTTCTTTCAAATTATGTTGAAAACCGATATTTTATTCATACAAAAAATTGATCCTTTATTGTACGAGGTTAAACTTGAACATAATGAAGACCGGATGAAATTTAAGTTATTCCTTCACGAATTTTCGAACTTTGGATCGAATGCTCTTCATCAAGTTCCGGACAAGTGTTGCATCGCATTTTTTGGACGCTTGAGCCCAAATTTTTTTGAACTCCTGCATGTTCCCAGCTGCCTTACCAGTCTTCTTGAAGACCCTCTTCACGATTGCCCAGTAACGTTCGATGGGTCGAAGCTGAGGGCAATTTGGTGGATTGATATTTTTCTAAACGAAATCTATACCCTTTTCCGCAAGCCAATTGAGAGTGGTTTTGGCATAGTGAGCCGACGCTAAATCCGGTCAAAACAGTGGAGGTGTACTATGCTTCTTATATAAAGGCAACAATCTCTTCTGGAGACACTCAGATCGATAGATTTCCGCATTTATAGTTCCGGTAGTGTAAAAAATGGTTGACTTCAAACCACAGGAACATATTGCTTGCCATACCAGTACCTTTCGACCGAATTTCACCACTTGAATCGACCTGTCCGCATCGCTCACATCCTCCCCAACGATGGCAGTAAAGTATTGTGGACCTGGAAGGGTTTTTGAGTCCTCCTTTACATAGGTCTCATCGTCCATCAAAACGCATGCATCCGGACGCTGCAAAAGACGCGAATACAATTTCCGGGCCCTTGTTGCTGCTCGCTTCTTCTGTTCTGCACTTTGTTTCGAGATTTTCTGCTTCTTGTAGGTCTTCAGGTGGTTTCGCCTCTTGATACGCTGGATCATTTCGACACTCGTTCCTGCTTTTTTGGCCAAATCACGTATTGACATTGATTTGTTCTTCATGATTAGAGATACCACTTTCTGCTCCAGTTTCGGGTTGGAAAATCCGGGTTTTCTGCCTCTTCCTGGTAGCTTATCCAAAGAATAGTGTTCCCCAAACTTATTAATGATGGTTTTAACACTCGCATGATGAATTCCAAACCGCTTCGCCAATTTTCGCATAGTAATACCCTTCTCACTTAGCCATGTGTCCAGAACCATCAAACAGTCAAACGCACAGCATGCAGTGTTCAGAGCATAAAAAACCATCACAAATACATGCGTACAACGCAAATGTATGTGGATAGCTTATATTCGATTCACTCCTTAGCTGCAGTTATTGCTCTGAAAAGCTAAATAAATACAATCGACCAAACCGGAAATCGAGCATGCTTGGTAATATCGTGCTATCTAAAGCCTCTAGTCGTATATGCTGAAAAAAGTTTCAGTTTCAAAGCACGGCTCGCTGCGATCATCAGTGTACCCTATATTGTAAATGTGTTTTCGGTGGAAGGATTCATCATTAATTTTTGGTCATCATCAAAAATTCGAAAGCATTTTTTTCGCTCAAAATTAAAACATAGTTCGTGACAATGTATTCATCGTATTCTGCTCGCTAAGCGGAACATGCATTTGAATGCATTTTCCTTTTCAGAATTTGACGGAAAAATGATGATAAATCCTTCAACCTTAAAAATATGAAAAAATGATTTATTTGTTTTGTTTGCGTAATTTAGGAATCATTTTCATCATAATCCACTTTATGTTTTGTTTATTGGACTAAAAATAAGTTTAAGTGAAAGTTGAACTGCGAATTTTTACGTATTCCAGTAAGTTCAAACATGTCGGGCGAGAAATTTTATTATTGTTTCGTACATCTCGAATTTGAAATGGAAGATGCCAATCGCTCTTTCGTGGATTCTATAAACTATCATCTTAATTACTACCCAAGCAGGAACGAATAACTTGATAACTGGCCTTGGTATTTAGGAGCTCAGATTAAGAGGTAAAATACTTGAGGATAATACCATAAAATTGTTCCCACAATAGTATTCGCATACCAAATTGAGGAAAGATAATACCAAAATAGTACCTCTCAGGTATTCCCAGGTATCCGAAATAACAAGTTTTGTTATTCGGAAGATATTTTGCTTGCAATTCTTAGGTATTTTGCGCTTAGGTATTTTACCTCTTAATCTGAGCTCTTTAATACCAAGGCCAGTTATCAAGAACAAAGTTAAGTATTCATATGTCGTTGTCTCCTGCTCGTTGGCTCCTATAGATATGGATGCTAGTATTATCCATTCAGTAGACTTGCAGAACAAAAAAATTTCAAGCGATCCGATCAAACACCCATATTTTCTCGTGTCCACCTATCCACAAAGGCAGTAAAGTTCGGTATGTCATCTAGGGCGATGTTCAACTTTCTCCCACATCTCTCCGGTTCTTTATGCTTCCAGTACGACGTTGTTTATTCCGAAAACATCATCTCATTTTCATAGCATTTTATGATACCATTTATTTTTATCGAATTTCTCCTCCCGAGCAACAACCTTTCAACACAAATTAGGCTTCCCCTTTGGGTTGACCAATATCGGCGCGTTGTCCCCGCCGTTCTCTCGACGACATTATGCATATGGAGTAGGATAGCTGCGGTAACAGCAGTAGCCTGGCTACCTTCATTCTCGGATTGTGTTCTCATTTCTTCATCTTTTTTTTTTCATATTCTTTCTGCTGGTGTTGTTGTTGATACACTCAAATGGTAAAGGAATAAGAGAAACACATTTTACGCTCGGAACCGCGCGTACTACAATGTTTATTTCTCGATTCCCTTTTCGCCGTTCGTGTAATTCTTCTTCAAAGACTACTTTTTCGTCGTCGTCGTTGTTTTTGCTGTTGTTGTAGTTCGGATCTTCCAAAGCTTCGATGCTTCAACCACGGCGGACGATGTTGCACCATATGGTCCTCGATTTTTCTCCACTATCCTCTACAGCAGAATATGTATAACAAAGCCAGGCTCGGCGCGCCATACGTGCGATGATGATCATTAGCGTCGAACAGAGGAGGGTAAGTGAATTTTCAAGCTGAATCCACATCAGAACATCAGAAACAGAAAGCCAGAACCAGAAGGTTCCAGCAAAGTGAGAATGAGAGAATGGGCATAGATTTTCGTTGAACGATAACAAAGTAGGTAGACCGTAGTGGGAAGCCTGTGTAGTGTGTGCCTGCCTGTTTGCCAGGCCCCGACAGGTGTTACCAAGCTGCTATTTACGATATTTTTCGTGTCATTTACAGTACTTTTATTTTAACTTTTGGTTTTTTCAAGAATTGAACGAAATTCAATGCTGATTAAGTAAAGTTCTACTTTTCTAATCATTCCATTCTCATAGAATCGATGGTTGCAGTAGTTTTAGTTGAAATGAGTTAATCAAATATTCGATGTTTCGATCTTCAAGGCAAAGTTTAGAAAAACCCAAACAAAAAGGTTATAACGATCAAAATTTGATCAAATAAGAATGAGCGATTAATCTATTTTTTATTAAAATAAATATTTTTTTTTTCTTTTGCAGTTGAATTTGTATGAAATACGGAATATATTCTTCAAATTAACTTCCGGTTGGCCTAGTATGATACTTTTCGTACTTTTCGTTTAATTTCTGCCATCAGGTTCTGTACACACACCCGAATAAAAAAAAAACTCATTAAGAATTAGAAATGAGAAGAAACATTAGTATTTTCCATTTAATTCCTACCTTTGCTTATCTTGACAGATACAACAACGGATAAACAACGGTTATAATCTCTTCGTTTGATGAAAAATGCGAAGGAATTTTTTGAAATGTGAGAACAGGCAGAAGTCATCGGTAGCTAAATCTGGCGTATAGGGTGTATTCGCTACAATTTGTACCCCAATATACTGATTTTTGCGATATATTTTTTAGCTGTGTAAGCAGGTGCATTGTTTTGATGAATAATGTTTTTTCTTCTTCTGCAAACCGGGTCTTTTTTCACCATTTTTTTCATCCAAAAGGTCAGAATAATAATCAGAGTTGATTGTCTCATCAGTTAGGAAGTAATCTATCAATAAATTTGCATTCCAAAAAATTGACCCCTTCTTGGCCGATTACTGGACACGAACTCGCTTCGGAGTCGAAGTGCCTGGTTCACACCACTTCTTAACCTCTTGTTTTGATTCACAATCATAGTGGCAGGCCCAAGTCTCATCCATAGTAATGAATCGGCGCAGAAAATCTTTAATACCCTTTCGAAATTGCTCCAAGTGTTGCTCAGAAAGTCACATTCGAACATGATTTTGTTGCATTGTTAGCAAATGCGGCCACCCAAAACCCAAAACTTCAGTCAAAATATGCCATGTTGTTCCATATGAGGTGCCTATGGTGTCAGCTATCACATCCACAGTCGATCGATGATCTTCCAAAAACATATCCTGTATTTTCGCTATGATTTCTGGTGTTGATGCAATTTTTGGACATCCTGAGCGTGGACATCTTCAACGCTTGTATGGCCACGCCTAAACTCCGATATCCATCGGTGAACGGTTGAAAACGAAGGAGCAGACTTCTGCAATATTTTCACCATCTTGTCATGGATCGCAGTAGTCGATAAACCTTCCAAAACAAAGAATTTAATCGCTGAACGATGTTCGGATTATTTCATTGTTAAAAAATGGCTTTTAAACAAAGAATGAATCGGACGGATCGAAATGAAATTAAAGTACGTTCTTATGAAAGACAAAATATCAAAATGGCGTAAACATTTGGTTCTTCTACTGCTCCATAGATGTCGTTTTCAAAACTGTTTAACTAACCTAGTATTTGGCCTTTTTCCGTAATGGTAGGATGCTAGATCCACTTAAAATAGCACACAATAATCGTATTGCTTCAGGAATTGCAACAGACATTTTTCCAGATACTTATTCACGGAAATTTGCTAGTTGGCAGTCCCAGTTTTAAGCCACCTAATGATAGCCAGATATTTCTTAGCGCACTTGAACTTGACTGTTTCATATGCTTGAAAATGTATGCCAACTTTATTTTTCCAGTTGCCGGAAAAGGTGAGTCGATAGCCATTGCAACACTTCCAAATTTGCTTATTTTTTTCATACCTGACCTAAATTCATAAAATTTAGCCCAGTTTCTCTGTTTTTAGAGTGTATGTTTACATCCGCTCAGTTGTGCAGTTGTCAGTGAGATTCTGGTCGAGATGGAAGAAAATCAACAAACCGTTTGCGAACCTTTCACCCACATGCAAAATCCTGGATTGTCATATCGCGCCTTGGGCTTTTGCCGTTTTTGAGACAGCACGATTAAAACGATTCGGCTTCATGCCACTACATGCGACTGATAATCTAATCCTTCAAATTTAACCGACGTATGTTAGCTGAAATAAATATTCTAAAGTGTCGTAATAATTATCGATTCACCGTTTATAAAACTGTTTGAAGTCTACCTTGACGCAGATTTCACCGTCCGTTACCACTTTATCCAACTTCGTGAGAATCGTCGTGCAAAGCTTCTGGGATCGTGTTTCTGCTTCCTTCTTTTACCTATCGTCACAATTTCGAATCATGAATCCTTCTTATAAATCGACAATCCGTTTCGATGCTCGGTTGTAGATGAAACTCCCAGCTTGTTTGTGACATCTCGTACGGAGTGTTTGGGGTTGCACTTGCATTTGATGGCCTCTCTGTTTGTCGTGGATGCTTCCGGCTGTCGTTTTCCCTCACTCACACTCACACAACGTTTCCCGAACACTTTTATTATGTTTGTGGCAGCTTAGTTTGTCTCTTATTACGATTTTGCTTACTTTGTTTGCGATAAGAACGGATTTTTGCGTTGCGTGAGCAAGATTTTTGATACAAAATAAGAGGAGGTCAGGTTTTCCAAATGCCCGATTAAAAGAGTGCCACCATCTTATTGCATAACTCTTTTTCCACCTGTGCATAATTTTGTTCACTGGTTAATAGACTTTTTGAACTATACCGGGTTTTGATCTTATAGCTGGCATTTCTCAATTTTTTTTATGTATCCGCATGAATTACGATTTCCTTGTGCTTGTCAAAAATGCTCGAAACTAGTGCTGTAGTCATTTACTCTTTGATGTTTCTGACTCCATTCGAATGAATTTTAAAATCATCCGAATGACGCCTATGAAAAGTAAAATGATTTAACTAGAAAATGAGAAGAAAGGTTAGTAATATCCATTTAATTCCAACTAACTTTATTGCTTATCTCGACAGATACACGTATTTCTAGACAAAATAGTCAAAAGGTCGAAAGTGACATTTGTAAACAATGACTTCTAGCGTATTTTTCTGGGATTTGCTCCCATAAACAAAACAGCACCAGAAACAGATACAGGAAGTTATAACCTTCCTGTAGGTAGTGGATATAGATGTTAGCAACTTGGCATTACCAGGAAATTGACGTTTTAAATCATTGTTTACAATTGTTACTTTCGACCTTTTGACGATTTTGTCTAGATTTCATCTACAATTTACCGACTTCTTCAGGGTCGCGTACTTATACTCGACTGAAAGAAAACCTTCGCCACCTGCCGAATATATACTACTTTCTAAATACAAAGTCAAATATAATAACATACATGTTATTCAGTAGCAGCGGGTGCTCCGCCGCGGCGTTTTTGTTGTCGTTTAGGTACTACGTTGTTTAATAGATTTGTGTTCTGTTGTTTGTAGATTTCTAAACTTTCTGCGACGTCTTATTTCCAGGGTGTAGGGGTCCGTTAGATTGTGATGTCATTTGTCGTGATTCTCCGTGAAGATGTGTTCTGCAAGTATCGATTTGAAGTTATGTGAAAGTCCTTTTTTATTCTGTTTAACCCATTTCCGTCCGCTGTTGCGTATACGCAACAGTGGTTTTGAAAAATTCGTGTATGCATGTACGTTGAATACGATCAAAACAAATTAGTTTGTTTGAAAGGTATATCCTTTGGCTATCTTACTGACTGTGTTCACACACACCAATAGAAAAAAAACTCACAAATTGCATTGTATGAGTTGGTACATGTCTTATGGACACAATTTCAATCATAAACTAGAAGTTACTGGTTATATTTTTTGTCGTTTCACAATGGGAATATGTTCACAAAAGGCCAAATATTATTTGTAGCTAGTTAACCATCCATTAAGGTGTGGCTGAGTGTGTACCATTTGAGCTTAAAATGTACGTTGCATTCTATTTGTCGAGCAATGCGCCAGTGTTGCGTACACGCAACATGCTGTCACGGTGTTCCTAAGCGTAAAAAAAACCTCTAAAAATGCTAAATTTCATTAATGCATCCACAAGACTTATATTTTGATACGATATCGTCGAAAAAAAAATGTTTTGTGGAAAACGGCGAAAATGGGTTAACGGCCTGTTCACCTCCGCTAGATGTTATTTGAAACTTGTTGCCAAGGTTCTCTTTGTTTGACCTACATGCCTGAAATATCTACTGAATCTTTGGTGAAGCCTAACAACGATGACAATCGATTTGGCCTACTAGAGAAAACTAAGTCCAAACCAAGTTCCCTAAGTCGTGGTTTCAACTTTTGCGTAATGTCTCTATCGAAGGGGACGGATACCCGTTTCAGGGGTTCAGATGAATCAGAGAGGGTTGTTTGCAATTTCCTATGAAGATGTTTTTCCTTCTTGTTGATGATAGCTTGAGTTGTCTTCTTTTCGTGACCATTGAGTCTGGTAGTTTTGAAGCTATATGGTTTTGTTGAGAAGAAGGGTCAACATCCGGTTCATCATGTGTTGGAAGGTGGCCATTTTATGTTGAAAAGAGTGGTTTGAAGTGTACTCTATGGGTATTTGTGAGTTTTCTGAAGATTTCAAGTTCGAAAGACGACGACACTACCAGAAGATCGAGGAATGAAAGAATGATGAGAATTGGAACCAGTTGTTTACTAAGAAAACAGCTGTAGGTGAGCCTTAATATCCTCAAGTGACAAAGGTAGTGAAAAAAAGCACGGAAATTATTCAATTGGGCGAAAAAAACTCGAAATTGGAGTCAGTACAAAGAGGTAGAGTGAATATAATAGAGAAATAAGAAGATCCAAGCGGATCGATTGGAGACATTTGTGTGAAAACATAGAAAGCACTCCTGAAACTGCAAGAATTCAAAAAGTTCTATCATCCCAATGGTCTCGGGACTTTAAAAAAACCTGACGGAAATTTTACTAACAACACAACTGAAACTCTGGAATTAATGATGCAAACTCATTTTCCAGGGTCTCTGCGTACTGCTGACCAACTACCAAATCACAATTTCATGCAAAGTACCACATTTTCAGAATCTGAACATGTGGAAAAAAAATAGACAGAAAACGACACAGATCAAATTGAACAAGTTGCAAAGGTTTGCCACCATTTCTATAACTGGAGCAATGCGTAGCGCTCCATCTATAGCACTAGAATCTCTTCTAAATCTTCTTTCTTCAAATAAATTTATTGAATTGGATGCATTTAAAAGTGCTCTAAGGCTCAAAAGGTCCATGAATTTCTTCGATGGGGATCTTATTTGACACCTGAGTATCACGAAAGAGTTTCAACTAAGTCTACTTCTTTGTTCATGACGTGAAATCATTAGTCATTTATACAGGTGGCTCTAAAAGAGACAGAATGGAAGGTACTGGAATAACTGGCCCTGGAATTATCTTTTCGGTGGCTATGGTAAAATTGCCCACGCAATTTCAGGTAGAAATATATGCTATCCTAGATAGTGCACCAATCTGTATTAGAATGAACTACAAAAATGCAAATATGGGCATCTGCTCAGATAGCCAAGCAGCGCTAAATGCTTTAAAATCAAAATTTTATACGTCAAAAGTAGTTTGGGAATGCTCAAAATTATTGCAATGCCTGTCCTGTCGCAACACTGGGTTCCTGGGTATTGCGGAATCGACGGAAATGAAAAAGCTGTCGAATTGGCAAAAAAAAGGATCAACCACGAAATGCATTGGTCCCGAGCCCTTTTTTGGCTTATCTTCTTGTGCTCTTAGCAGTACAACTAGAACAAGACCCTAATTGCCCGGCAATTAGAACGTTTCATAAAGCCAAACGCTTGTCATACATATAGGTTACTAAATCTATCGAAACGTGATCTGATTCTATACACAGGTTTAATAACTGGACACTGTCCTAGGGAAATCCGCTACCAGCCCTGTATTCCATAAGAAAATCTTTCAAACCAACGAAACAAATGAAGCTTGTAACGACTGTTCCAGAAAATATAAGCACACCTTATTTTAACGGTCACTTTGAATATAATGAAATATTTCAACATGTTTTGGCTGCGTCCTTTTTTTTTTTGCACATTTCTGAATGACATAGCATAAAAAAAGTGCTCAGTTTTGTGTTACCTAGCAAAATGCGCGGACTTACTCCGGAACAACGAAAAAGTATCGTGCACAAATGATGCACTGTAAGCAGACTCTCCTTGAGAAAATTGGCCAAGGTAGAGGGTGTAAGCGTCGGAGTGGTACGATCTGCGATTCGAAAATATAGAGAACAGTGTACGTTCGAAGATGCGCCGAAAAGTGGTCGGAAATCCGGTTCTGTTAGTCCCGATATCGATAAAAAGATCAGGGATGCCTACAAGCGAAAACCAGCGACTTCCGTTCGGGATGTTGCGGGGAGGGACCTCGTCGAGTAACGCCATGCGTGCCAAAGAAAGACTTGGGCTAAAAACATACCGAAAGCAGAAAAAACTCAAAAGGAACCCAAAACAGGCCGCGTCCGTAAAACCACGGGCCCGCAAACTCTACGATTCGTTATTGTGTAGAAATTCTGGGTGTATAATAATGGACGATGAAACGTATGTGAAACTAGATTACAAAACGCTTTGCGGACTACAATTCTATACTGTAAGCGAAGACAAAGACATCCCCGAAACGGAGCAGGCAATTTTTACCGAAAAATTAGGTAAGAAGGTTCTGGTTTGGCAGGCAATATGCGAGTGTGGTAAAACATCTAGTCCGTACATCACAACGGAGACGATGAATACTCAGAAATACGTTAAGGTTGCGCCCAGAAGAATTTTTGCCGATGATCAGGCAGCACGAAGGTCAGGTAGTGTTTTGGCCTGATTTGGCGTCATGTCATGACGCAAAGGAAGGACACTTTACAATGGTACAAAGGTCAAAATGTATATTTCGTGCCGAAAGATATGAATCCGCCGAACGGCCCGGAGGCACGGCCTATCGAGACTTTTTGGGCTTTAACCAAAGCAAAGCTTCGAAAATTCATAAAACCAGCGTACGACATCCAAAAATTTAAAAAAGATTGACCAAAAGTGGTCAAAATGGTGGGAACCACTGTGCAGAAGCTAATGGGTCATGTTCGAGGAAAAGTTAGGAGTCTTGGCTATGATCAAATATTTTAATTAAACGAGAGTAAAATATCATATAAAACACAAATATAAATATGATTTGCCAAATAAAATTATTATAACTAAAAAATACATGACTTTTTTGTTATTTTGAAAGTGTGCCTATTCCTTCTGGAACAGTCTATAGCTTATTTGTATATCTAATAGCATTACGATACCACCAATGCTAGCGTTAGCTAAGTTCGTGAATTTGAAATACATTTCTTTGGAATTGGATGTACTCGATCTTTTTGGGAACTACGTCTTCAATCGAAACGAAAATCTGTGTTGGTTTACATTTCAGAAATTCAAGAACGGATTTATTTGTTCATGTAAGTTTAGCTTAGCATTGAACTATTTCATGAGATACAGTTATTGGTGCGATAATACCGACACAAGATTATCGAAGGGAACATTAACGAATCATCTGTCTTGTGGGTTTATCTCGACATTCTCCCGTTTCTGGGTCGCATCACAACTGTCTTCATGGAACAAGCTGCATTTCTCCCGAAGAATGAGCATAATTACAAAATAACATTACTCCATTCCATGGCACACAGACGGCTCCTGGAGTAAACCTACTTATCAGAGAGAATCATGACGCGTTGTTGTATGATCCGGGTACAAGATCACTGAGACGACGGCGACGACAACGACGAAAACAACCATTATAACTGTCGCGCCCCGTCTTCATCCATTGGCGGTGCTGGACATAACAACATCCACCGGAATCCGGTTCTCGCTTGAAGTTCTTCTCATTTTCAACCACTTACATCCGGAAAAAATGGCGGGGCCAGATTCCCCGATCCGCGCCTCTGAAGTGCGTTCTACATTGTCGACGATAGGCCCCGGACTGGCGGGAGTCCCCATCGTGCGCGCGCCACAATGGTTCCAAGTGAAAGAGGGACAAACATAGCGCGGGCGCGGGTCTGCCGCCGCAACGAGATCAATTCCAATGAGGCGACGGCGACTATGCCGGCGACGGAGGAAAAAATTGACGTAAGAACCGGGCACCTTTAGAAGAACACGTTCGCGAGCGCTAATTACAAACATAAGCCCTTCCGCTCGGATCTCATCGCATGGATTGGGTCCATCGCTGCCTTCAGAGGAGCGGACGTTCGGTGGATGAGGCCCGAGGTATGATCTCCTTCGTACGCGTATTTTCATTAAAGTTCAACGCTTCGAATTATAACGTTAATAATTTCCTTTACGCACTTTTTACCTGCTGCCCATCGGCGGCCAACGAGAAGAGAGTGTTAGTACATAGAATAGGTAATTGACGAATTTGCACGATCATTCAACGGGTTGAGTTTATCTTTCTTGCGGAGAATGGTACAGCGATCGTCTTTAAAAGCTTCATAGCTCGATTAGTGTCTGTGGCGCTAAGTGTTTGCTTCCTATTTACCTATTTATAGAAAATTCTCCTCAAAACGTATTTTGAAAAGTACATAGAATCGCATTGAATACCCGAGAACTATGATTGAGATACTTAAAAACAAATTCAATTTACTTCATAATTAAAATACATGAAGGATTTGTTTTATTATAAACAAATATTCATTCTTGCTTTTCGGTAAATTACCCGATACGGTGTGTTGCCTTGCAATCGCGCTCAGTACGCTAAAGATCACGTGTTCCAATCTCATCACCGGCGTAACAGAACGAGTACAACGCAAACGTGAAAATCTACCATCCAAGCATCCCCTCAACAACAACTGTTCTCCGTCTCTTTCCTCCTCCGATCGAACCCCCCCCCCCCCCTCCATCATCATAGTCCGCGTCGTCACGGATCTCGCGAGAACAAAACTCGTGTGTGAAATGTTTTTGGGAAACAGCGATTGATCTTAAATCTATTTAACACGTCTGGAGGAAAATTGAATCGCGAGAACTGATCCGTTTCGTACGAGATGCGAACAACAACTCCAATACTTCTCTGCTACAGCACATTGAGCTCGATGGTGGTCGTCGTGTGAGGGCGGGTTCGAGGGACGAGGAAAAAGACCATGGAAGGCACATAGAAAATCGAGAAAAATAATTAGACAAGGAAGTTTGGCGTTTGAGTACCGTCTTGGTCTTGTATAGTGTAGTTTAGATGGAGATGAATGAAGCACCACCAGCTGAGATTGTGGGGGGCACCCTCTCAACTTCATCGCGGGCTGCAATGTGTGTTTTCTTTTTTCAACTGTTGTTATTTCGAAACGGATCAACAAACGAATTGCTCCAAACATGGGCGAGAGAAAGGGCGAGCAGAGGGTGCGCGCGGATGTACGCATGATACGCACGATCAAACCGTGTTACGCGCTCCAAACAGTAGCCGAAGGTTTCGAATTTGCTGTGGTATAGACCTTCGTGGTCTTTTGGTGGAATTGGCCGCGCGTCGACGGTTCATTAGAATTAAGAGTTGGAAAGAAACAACAATGTATGATAGGAAAATAACAGACTTTCGAAAAGAACAACAATATTTTGAGTAAGGAGTGAGTAGCGTTGGCTTGCGTTTGGATGGCTTTGAAATAATTAGAAAAATCGATATTTATGACATTCGTGACACTTATATGCGGTTTCACTTATTGTAACAGATCTTGACAACAGTTTCCAATGGCGACTACTTTCTACTAACGGCGCGACAATTTATCAAACCGTTTACTTCCGCTCTTCGAATTCCCGTTTTTCCCATCAGAGTACGGAGAGACAACTCTATGCGCAGCGTTTCCAGGCGAAATGACCTACCGACCAACTTCGAGTGTCTCCGATTTAAATGAAAATTTGTACACACGTTTTACCCACGAAAGTAAATTTTTTCCGCTGATGCAAAACATTTTTGGTCGCAAGAGTCAGTTTTAAAAAGGGCGTAAGCATTTTGAATGGCACTTCAATTACTAATTTGTAGCTCGAAAACCTTTGGTTGTACAAAAAAACTGTCTAAAATCAAGCTGTTGTCCTATGTGTGAAGGTTGTAAAAAATATATACACTGAAAAAAAAAAAATTTGTTTTTGAAAAAAAAAAACGAAAATTAACATTAAAATTTACCCGGAGGACATATCATTCCCGCGATTTTTTTTATTTCTTTTATTTTTTGACTGTAAAAACATGAAGTTATTACGCAAATTTTAGCGAAGACTCCAGGATGGAGAAATGTCAAGGAAAAAAGTGTCTAGAGCATCAACTTTTGGTGTATTTTTCAAAATTTTAGTAGTTATGGAGGGAAATTAGTTAGGGAAACAAAGTAGTTAGGGAAAAAATAAAAAAAGCAAGATTGTAATGCAATTTCGCATGATTTGGTTTCATTTTCCGTAATGGATCGTAACTTGGAGAAAAAAATGCAACATTGGTCGTGGGCAAAAAAGCAACACACCAATTCGTTTAGAAAAATTCAATGTGTGCGTGAGGTTGCGCAGTTGATTAGTAGTAGTAAATTCAATGGCTCACAAAAAAAAAGATCTCGTTCCGCAACTGAGATTCGAACCGCGGCCGTCAGCGTGACAGCTCTTCATCGTAACCATCCAGCCATTATTACAAGTCAAGTTGAGGTGAGTGGAATAAAAGCTCTACAGTTGCTTCGGTTGTCGAGGCGCTTCAACGTTACAACAATGAAGCAAATGTCGGTCGCACACAGTTACATGGCTTCGTTTATTTCATAAGCGCATGATGACTTGATGAGAGGGAGATGGGAGTGTGGTGACGCGTGAAAATAAAAATAGAACACTTGACAGCAGAATAGCAACAGTGTCAAATGGCGTAGCGGCGTTCTGTGTCATTGTCTCATCCATATTGAGAAGTTGTTGACGGTTGAACAAAAACCCAACTGTTCCTGCGACTGTAGAGGCACTAATCACACAACAATAACCGCTTGCACACACTTGCATGGCTTTGTTTATACTATAAAAAGATTTGTGGATCATGATGGGCAAAATTGCCTTTTCAGAATCATGCGGATTTCTCAAGATATGATTGCAAAAACTGCAAATGCATTTTTTGCTACAATTTCAACTTTTGGGTGTGGGAATAAACGCAGGGTTGCCACAGACTTTGAAAAATCGGGAAATGCGGGAAAAATGCGGGAATCCAAAATCAAGGGGAAATATGCGGGGAAAAGCCGTGAATTTTAAAAGGTGTGAGTATGGTTCCTTCGATATAACTAATATTCCCGATGTATACCACACCTGACCATACTCACACCTTTTTCAAATGATTTGAATAGTGTTTTTGCCGTTTACTCGGCCCAACGATCTCATTAACGGAATGAAACAGTGTTTTTCTGCAAATCCAGCATTGCTGTTCTTTGCTATATGGATGGCCCGGTTGTCAACTGGAAGGCGTTCAAATAATTGACTGGGAAAATCAGGGATCTGCTAGCCAGCCCTGGGTTTGAAGTCCTCAACATCGTTAACTGCGACATGCACGTCGTACAGAATTCCTTCAAGGAAGAGCTAAGACAAACAGATTTGCATGTAGATCATATTCTGCTGGTTTTATTCAGCTTGTTCAAAACGTACCGCTTAGGGCATCTTCAGTGGTGGTCTATTCTTGGATAAACTTTATACTTGATTTGCATCAGCAAACATGAATAGAACCAGCTAAAATAGATCAACTTTGCACCTGTGTTGTATTTCTTGTTATTAAACCCACCAACACCTATCATCCTGTCAATCATGCAACATCCAGAGATCATAAGTTTTAATTTTTTCAGAGACCGCAGATTGTTCACAAACTTTTTGCCATGCCATTATTTTTTACTGCCAGTAATGCGTAGCTAGCAGACGACGAGTATACTTGCTCTGGCTGAAGGGGAGTGTGTTAATGCACGCATCTTATTTAAACGATATTAGATAATGCTGATTTGTAATTTGGCAGCTGAAAAACATGAGTCGAAACCACGTCCTGAAAGACGCCCCAATGTCGACCGTGATTTCCGTTTCGGTCATCAGAAGCTGTTCCAGGACTACTTTAGCGACACGTCAACCTATGACAAAGAAGCACTTTCTGCGTCGTTTCAACATGCCAAGGGAGATGTTGCTGGACATTATGCGACAACTAGAGTCAACCGTTGGCTCAAGGTTTTGCTACTCTCCCTGATGTTAAGGGAAATCAGGGAACTTTCCAGAAAATAAGGGAACTTACTAGAAGTTAAGGATTCTTTCTAGAAGTTCAGGCAACTTCAGATTGTTTATTATTCATGAAATTTTCCATACATTCAGGGAGCTTCACACGAGTTCAAAGAAAATCCCAAAATTAAAGGATTCTTCACAGGAGTTCATGCAACTATCCAGAAATGGAATCTCCTATGTCTTCGTTTCTTTTTGACGATTTTTTTAACGTATTTAAATAGTAATAATTTGATTGCACCGGAACAATCGGGATATCGCGAAGGTCATTCATGTGAAACAGCGTTAAATTTAGTTTTAGCAAAATGGAAAGAAAATGTAGAGCGTAAAGATACGATTGTTGCTGTTTTTTTGGATCTGAAACGCGCTTTTGAAACGATTTCTCGGCCCTTGTTGTTAAAATCAATCAAGCGCTTTGGATTTTCGGGTTCTGCATACAGATGGTTCGAAAGCTATTTGTCTGACAGAACTCAACGGACGGCTTTTAATGATTCTGTTTCGAGCCCTGTGGAGAACAGCCTTGGCGTACCACAAGGGAGTGTATTAGGGCCCATTTTATTCATTCTATATATTAATGACATGCGACGAGTCTTGCGATTTTGTGATATTAATCTTTTTGCTGATGATACCGTGTTGTTCATTGCAGCTAAAAGCCTCGAGGAGGCCGTTTCACATTTGAATGCAGATTTACGTTCTCTAAGTAGATGGTTAAAGTACAAACAGTTGAAATTAAACATAAGTAAAACTAAATTCATGGTAATTTCGCGGAATCGAGTTAACGAAGACGTCTCTGTTAAAATTGATGATGTGACAATTGATCGCGTTCGTGAGATTAAATATCTTGGCGTGATTATTGATGATAGATTAAAATTTGACTCTCACATTGACGATGTCATCAAGAAAATAGCCAAGAAGTACGGTATTCTCTGCCGATTGAAAAACGATTTAACTATTGCTAGTAAAATACAATTGTACAAATCTAACATCTCTCCTCACATTGAATTTTGCCCTTCCATTTTGTTTTTAGCTAATCAAACACAAATATCGAGATTACAGCGTTTGCAAAATAAGATAATGCGGTTGATCTTGAGATGTAACAGGTTCACTTCCTCCTCTTTTTTATTAGATGCCCTACAGTGGCTATCCGTGAAGCAGAGAGTTGTGTATTTGACAATGGTGTTCATTTTTAAAGTAATAAACGGTTTACTGCCTCGATATTTGTGTAATCGAATTGAAAGAGGAAGTGACATTCATAGATATAACACTAGAAACGCGGATGATGTTAGAACACCATATTTTTTGTACGGAGCTTCACAAAATTCGTTGTTTTTTAAAGGTATAAATGTTTTCAATTCGATGCCTATACACATCAAACGTGCAGCAACATTAACAGATTTTAAGAGACAATGTATTTCACACATCAAAGCTGCCTTTTGAACAGCTACTCTGTTAACTTTTTACTCTTGACTAATTTTGTATCTTGACGATGTTATTACAACGGATATTTTTGTATGGTTTATTGTTAAATGTTTTATATTTGTCATGGGGCACAAACAAACTATATTCTTCGCCTCGATGATGATGATGGATTTAAAGTTTTTATTTTGTTATTGTAATTTAAAGTAGTTTTCATTTTTTGTGTAGTCTTCAAAAGTTTGAGCCTCGCGCGCGGTATACAGGTATAAAGGACTTTTTTTTGAATTTACAAAAAAAATATTGGCCTTTGATGCTTGAGAAGATGCCATGAAATAGTAGTGGGTTGTCTGGCTGATTGTCGGGGAATTCTTTGTCAGTTCTGTTGTGGTTGAAAGTAAAAGTTTGACTAGGGCCGGTCCAGGATTTTTTCGGTTTGGAAATTTTCTTGATTTCCCTGTTTGGGGATATCCTTGGTCAGCCCAAAACTAAGGTGGCGGTTCCATTCGTGTTGAAACCTCACTCTGTAGCGGGCAAGATCGGATATTGGCTTGTATTTTGATAATGTCCTTATACAGAATTCTGTGATTTGAATTGTAATAGAATTTTCTGATCGCTGGGTTTATTTGCGAACATTTGTGGTTGACATCAATAGCTTTTCACAATTATATCGCTGTAAAGCAAATAAACAGTTTTGGAAAAAGTTTATATCTGTAGATACAATCAGTTCGTTTTTGGTTTTGCATAACTGGTTGAATTGTTTTTAAATAAATTATCTAATAGATAAATCGTCTAGCTCAAACCTTTGTAGGGGTAAGTGGCGGGACCATCATCATCATCATTTTTTTATATTTGACGGGACTTGTTAAAGACGCTATGAAGAAAATGGTTAAGTTCGAGCGTCTGACAGTCAAAGCAAAATCGTTAATTGAAATAGAATATTCTACTACCACCTAATGTGGAAATTTGTTTTGCCTCTAAACCGGCAATTACGGAAGCGACAGAATTTGCTTAAATTTCCAACAAAGACGTTTTGTCATTCCGCAACGACTTATGATCTTTTTACTGTGGTGTTTCGAATCTACTAAAAAAACTCCATTAACATTCCCTTTGATGCGTTACGTCATCTGCATTAATATTGTTGTTATTACTCACTTCACGAACATAGCTAAAAAGTGTCTAGATCTGTGTCTGGAACCGGTCGTAGATAAATAATATCTGAGCGCTGCAGCGGCTCATTAAGTAAAAGAAGAATTGCAGCTTTGTTCAATGCCGTCTAATGTTGCTTGACGGATTCCAAAGAAAAGAACATCGTTCGGACAAATTTTGGCTAGAACTGATTGGTCATTTCAAGAAGGAGCTGCCATATTTGACAAGATTTGTTAAAACTTAGCTCATCCTGTCGCACAAAAATGCGGATTTTCAATAAATGGATAGTGTTTGATGGTAAACCAAACTGAAAGAAGTTTGGGAGCTCAGAGATTTGTCTACAAACTGTCAACAACGTTGAGAACATGAAGTCCTTGATACAATATGCACGCAACGCACGTTGTACTCGAAAACCTCGATCGCTTCACTATTTTTCTTCGATGTTTATGCTTCTAGAAACTTGAAAGATCATTGACTTATATAAAGCAATATGAGCGACCAAAGCAGATTATCCAATACGCAAGTAGCCCACGGCTATTGTTGAGCTTAACTGACTGCACGTATCAATGGTTGCTACTCCGTGATTGATCAAAATCAGTGAAATTGTACAATGAATCAACCGAATGGGGCTGGGAGTAACCGGCCATTCTCACTGTACAAGTTTCAGTGATTCAATTTCCTTAGTAATTAATAACGGCGCCCGCCACGTCCCCATAAAGGTCACAGGAAGGAGGGTTTACTATGTTAGTAGGGTAGGGATCAGGATGCACCTTGATAAGTGATGTGATCATATACGGGCCTGCTCATTTACCACGTAGACTGATTTTTGAAAATCTCAGATCCCGCCTTTCCCCCCTCGTAGACTTTTCTCCATAGAATTTTTTGAAATTTTATATGGAGCGTAGACTTTGGTGAACCCCCACCCCCCCCCTCCCTCCCAATGACGATCTTCGTAAGAGCATCCGTTCTCGAGATATTTCCGATTTAATTTGATCATATTCGAATAATATTCGAAAATACGACCTTTTTATAAATTATTCGCGTTTCTCCAGTAACCGTCGAAATGTTTCCTACAACTCTCTCTTTGACAGCAAGACGATTGGATGAACAGTTCAAAAGATATGGGGTGAAATGGTTCAAACAGAATTTTTTAAATTTTCGTTTAACGTATGTCTATTTTGCTTGTTATTGTATACTTCATACATTGTGTGTAAAAATTTGAAGCTTTAATGGCAGCTTTGGAGAAAACTTCAGGGTGGAGAGATCTGAAGTGAAAAAAGTGTCTCTAAGGTCAACTTTTAGAGCATTTTTTAAATCTCAACTATTTGCCAAAATACACGTGTTTCGATGTTGCAGTATATTTCCAGCAGAAAATACGGCCTTTTTATAAATTATTCGTGGTTCTCCAGCATCAAAAAAATACCTTTTTCGAAATATGCGTTTAGTTTCCCTCAACTCACTCTTAGCCAGCAAGGCGATTCTATAAACATCATAAGAACTAGGAGAAGTTGCCTTTCATTTTACATGTTTATATATACTATGAAGGCTTGATGCTATATCTTTTGAAAACTATGTTGCCACTATCTGATGATCTGAGAGCGGAACAAAAAAGTGGTATTTTTGTGTACCAGTAATCATTTGAGTTTGCTGAAAGATGTTGCTCTATTCTGTAACTCCCTGTTCATAGTCTTCATAAGATACATAACAAAATGACATTTTCGTTAAGCAATCATTATTTTTCTGATTGGCCCAATCATATAATTCTTTTGCATTTGCATTTTTTATTTCATCAACTGCGTTAGTTTGTTTTTTAAAAAGCTCATTAGTTTTGAAATAAATACTTGAACAGCTACTGTGTCATGTTCAAGTACTTCCGATATAACGATAAAGCTAATATTCAATGCGCTTCTGATTCGACATAGTAGATAACAAAGGGATGAATTGTGGCACACACTATGACAACTTCGAGGATTGTTCGTTTTTTTTTATATAATCATAGGTGACCAATTTTTCTAACTTTTCGGTTATCTTTTCAATGGTTTTTATGTTGTGTTTATGTGGCATAGTTTATAATCTGTTTTATTTGAACCGTTCATTCAATTATCTTGTGGTCAACGAGAGAGAGTAGCGTAAAATTTATTATATATTTCGAAAAACCAACTCTTGTTGTTGGAGAATCTAGAAAAACTAGAGTATGATAAAATTAAATCGCAAATATCTCGAGAACGAACGCTCTCATCATTAGGAGTTGAATATTATTAAATACTTCAAGAATCATTTTAAATAATCAAAATACGTTTATTCCTGCAAATAATTTATTTTTGAGAAATGGACCGAAAGTTGATGTTCTAAAAACTTTTTTCCCTGACATTTCTTCATCCTGGAGTTGGCGTAATAACTTCAAGTTTTTACAATAAAAAAATATAAAAAAATAAAAAATCGTTTGTTGAGATATTTAAATTTGCATGTTCTTTGTCGATTTTTGTTAACGCAAAAAAAATAATCTCAGTGTATATTTTTTCACAACCTTCACACATAGGGTCAAAACTTGTTCTTAGACAGTTTTTTTTGTACAACCAACGATTTTGGAGCGACGAATTATTAGTTGAAGTGCTATTTAAAATGCTTACGCCCTTTTTAAAACTGACTCTTGACTCATAAAAATCTACGTTAGTGCGGAAAATGCTCAGTCTCCTAAGCCAAACGCGTATGCAAAGTTTCATTCAAATCAAAAAATTTCGAAAATAATTATCCACATTTCTAGGTCATTTCGCCTGGAAACGCTCTGTGTCGCGTGAGTGTAAACCTGTGAGAATGCGTAGGAATCTTGTTCAAAATGCACTATGCATCTGCTCTAAATACTGGAAAGGATAGATCAAGCTCTGCTGCAGCTGCAGCTGTAGCTGGAGCTGAATAAAGATCTATCTCTCTCTTTCTCTCCGTGGCATCAAGAGGCGTCTTGGAAGGTGCGAGAAAGGGGTACTAAAGTGCGCTGAAAATCTCACTGTCTGCAATCAGCTGTTCCCCTTTCGTCTGCAGATTTCAGGTTTTGCAGTGAGAAACTGCCAAAGGCATATAATCGGACACGAAGAGCGGAGAAGTGACTAAAAGCTATTATATAGATCATTGCTAATCGCAGTTTTCCTGCGAGTTAAAATATATGGGAAATGCACCTGTTTTGCTCCAGAGAAGAATCGTCACCACTTAGCTCAGATCACAGAAGACATTTGAGTAAAAGTAAAAAAAGTTCATAAAGCATGCAAAAAATTCCTTCGTAAAACCCTCTGATTCATGCAGTTGCCAAGAAAAGTGGTGCGCTATTTCATTTATTTTTAATGATTTCAACATACAAGCAGTCATAACTTTAGTTGGAAAGGTACCAATTTATAAGGAATCACTGCATTTGACCCAACTCCCGTTGCATTTACGGTAGAGGCATCCTATGTACAAAGGAGGATAAGGGAAAAAAATCATGTATCTAAAAAACAGTTCGGAAAGGAACGTAACAAATTTGTCCGGTTGCACAAAGTGCCTTCCTCTATCTTTCTCTCTCAGGAAAGGCTCGGGTGGCAGCGAAAACATTGAAATTCGATTCTCGCGTGGCATGGCGCGGTGTGGCAAGAATAACTCAAGCCCATGCATGTGAGCGAAGAAGGAAGAAAGTGTAGAAACCGGAACAAAAAGGTCAAACGAGTGTGCGGCGGCGGGTGGATGAGGAAGTGCACCTCAGGTGAGGAAGTAGATACAACTGACTGAAAGACTGACTGAACAACAACCACGGAAAATAGACGTGTGGTAAATGTGTGCTCTTCTGCTGGAAGTTGGTGAAGAAATAACGATAGGAAGTAAGGCCGACGAATTTTTTTTTTTTTGGAGAAAAATACACGAACGGAGCTGGTAAAAAAGTGGAACAATCGGAAGAAATCCGGAAGGAAGTGATGTTCGCTTGTGTGTGCGTACTTGCTAGCTTTAATGACGAAGATGGAAAGCAGCCAAGATAGGAAGTATCTACAGTGTTGGACAGAGAATATGCAACCAATCAAAGACGGTCATAAAATTGTACAGTAACTGTATGTTTCACGATTGGAACATACATTGTTGTTAATTGAAAATGCATGTGTTGTTAAATGTTTTTTTTTGCAGTGCAGGTAACCAAAATAAACATAATTCAATTTTATTCTGTCGAATAAAACAAAATTTATTCACCAACAATGATAATATTATTAAATGAACAAAACAAGAATTTATCCTCCTGGGCAAAACAAATGAATCTTCGTATGTTGGCCGCCAGATTGTCCTCAGCTTTCACTACTTCGTTGCGAATCCATTATTGTCGATTACAGCCTTGCACCTTCGAGGCATAGAGTGGATCAGGTTGACAATAATACTATGTGGGATATCTGCCCAACCTTTTTGAATTGGCTCAAACAGTTGATCCGCACATGTTCCTTGATTTACGATCTCCCAAAGCTTCACAATCGGGTTGAGATCCGGAGACTGCGGTGGCCAATCCATAACTATTACATTGTTATCCTGAAACCACTGCAGAGTAGTCCAGAATGCGAATTCAGCTGGAAATATAGATTTTTAGCCTAAATTTGAAGTTTTGTAGCAAAATTATCCTCTTTTTGACAAAATCTAACTTTTTGATTTGCAAAATTAATGGCATACATTGTTGGAAAAAGTTGTACAATAAATAATCTCAAGCAACTTTGATATTATAATTTTTTCTGTACCTTTTGATACGACCGAATTAGATCATCTTTTCCTACGTAACTTAGGGTGTCCCTATAAAAATCAGTTATTTTGCTGTAATTTTTTTTATTTCAAACTTTTCAGCAAACTTGTCTTCCCATCGATTCTAGAATAATAAAAGTTACATCTTTTGGTGTGCTAACATTGTTGCTATTGTATGTCAAGCAAAAGTTATTATCGTTTTTGTAAACAAAATAGGCCTTTTTCAAATGTTGGTATTTCTACTTGGGCGTACCAAAGAAATATTTCTTAAAAGCATTTGAAAGTATTTTTATTATTGCATATTATGTCTGAAAACTAGAGATAGGGTATTTTTCAAATTGAGTAAAACACATTTGAAAAGGGCGTAATTTATAAGAAAATCGTCAATTACTCGCTAAATGGTATGAGACATCGACTAGATTTACACGTCAAAACTCTTATCTTTTTAAGTTATAAAAATCATCTGAAGACAACGTTGTTGGCAAATTTAAAATAAAAAAGAGGAAAAAGCTGTTTTTCTGTAGGGACATCGGAAAAAAATGCTCCAATTCGGGCATATCAAAAGATACAGAAAAAATATAGCATCAAAGTTGCTTGAAATTATTTATTCTACAACTTTTTTTCAATAATGTATGCCTTTATTTCTGCAAATAAAAAAGTTAGATCTTAGATTTCTCTGAAAATAAGGACCATCCTAGTTTTAACACCAAAAGCAGCGCCTTATTAATAAAAATAACATTGTAGAAGACAATTTTGCTCCAACACTTCAAACTTCTTTCCAGCTAAATTCGCATTCTGGACCACTGTGACCACTGCACTATGGTCCAGATCACGAATTTACGAGGAAACATGCTCCCAGCGCCTAAACTTGAATTTTTACAGCAAAGTGATGTTCTACAGTATGGTTTGTATCATTAAGGCCCATTTTTTGATGTTAATTAAAATTAGGGTGGTCCCCATTTTCACAGAACTACAAAAACTAACTTTTTTATTTGCAGAAATAGATGTTTACATTTTTTAACAAAGTTGTAGCGCACAAAATTTCATGAAACTTTCATAAATAAATTTTTTTGTAGCTTAAAAATTGACCGGTTTAGTGCAATTTTCCCTCATCAACTTAGAATGTATCATAAAAAATGATTTTTTTGCCCTTACTTTTTAATTTCAATTCCCACCGTAAAGTTGTGTTCCAACGAGTTTTAGAACTTTAAGAGACGCGTACTTTAGTATACAAACTTTGCCGCTGGCTTCAATCAATCAATAGTTATTGAGGTTTTTCTAAAAAAAAACGCCCTTTTCAAATGTTGATTTTTATGATTGGGGCAAACACAATAACAATTCAAGACGACCTTTAGAAGGGCAATCTATATTGTTTAACATATATGAAAACTAGAGATATGTTATTTCTGAATCTTGAGAAAATTACATTTGAATCTAGGATGGTTTTAAAAGAAAAACTTCAATAACTATTGATTGGTTTAAGGTAGCGGCAAAAATAATGTATCAAAATTTGCGCCTTCAAAAGTACTACTACTCGTTTGAACAAAATATAGCGATGAAAATTGAAATAAAAAATTTAGGACAGATAAACTTTTTTTTATGGTACACCCTAAGTTGACGAGGGAAAAGTTGCTCTAAATCGGTAAATTTTCACCCTAAAAAAAAATGGTGGTGAAACTTAAAATAAAAACGAAAGCCTATTTTTTACGTTGATTCAAATTAGGGTGATCCCAATTTTTACGGAAATACATAAACTAACTTTTTTATTTGCAGAAATAGACGTTTACATTCTCGGGCAAAGTTGTAGCGCAGAAAATTTCATAGAATTTTCATATATAAATTATTTTTGTAGCTTTTTGTGTGCACTGTGATCTTATCAACAAGTTCTAACTAGCGTAACTAACTGAAAACGTGAATCTTAGAGAGTTTGAGCTGTTAAGTGGGATACCTATAACTAGAAATGAGAAGAAAAATTAGTATTTTCCATTTAATTCCAAGTACCTTTTCTTATCTTGACAGATACGCGTATTTCGTCTACAATGTCGTCTACAGACTTCTGCATCGCAAAATCCTAACAAACTCTCTAGGATTCATCAAATTCTTGTTTTGACGAGTATTCCTGGGGCACACGGGCGAGACTGCTTATAAACAGACATGTTTTTGATCAAAATTACCCCTAACTTTGAACAATAAAATATACCCAAACTCTACGTTCAGCAAAAACATGCACTATAACTTTCTCTACACTTCGTCTGATTGATTATTTTTAGTATTCTCCCCAGCTGCGGAAGGTACACTTCATCTGAACCAGCATTATATTGTCGAACTAAGTAGTTTGCAAACTGGATGTTTTAACGGGAACGAGCAGCTGATGCGTTATTAACCAGCATAAATAACTGTACAAAGTAGCAAAATTTGGAACTACGGAACTATCAATCACCACAACAAGGACAACTTTGAAGAATACACTATGATTCGGAAGCGTAATCTCTTGGAGTTATTAATTTGGCGTGAAAAAAGGCTTTTTCGATCACTGTGATACGGTAGCATAACATCTTTGAAAATGCTTTGTACATAATATGAACCATATTACCAGAAATTCAATGAATCGGTCACAGATCGTTCGCAAAAAAGCGCCCTATAACATTTCCTGCGACAGTATCGTGAATCAAAGCGATTCCGATCGGTCGGCACATTCCGTCGCTAAAGGTGTGGCCCAGTTAGAATTAGAACATAGACTATTGCGCATATATTTCGGATATACAGTAACAAAATAGAATTCTGTTTTAACTAAAATGTTCGACTTTGAACTTTAGAGCGAAAATACAAAAAAAAATCATCTCGATTTCGAAGAAATTTGCGGACTTTTCCTGGAATACGTTTCATCAACCGGCGCACATTATTCTCATCCATCGTTTTGTCAATTTTATTCCCGGTGGTTCTCAATTCATTGATGCTTTTGACGACACTGCCATTCACCTTCAGCTTCCACTTCATATCAGCCCAAAATCTCTCTATCGGTCTGAGCTGGGGACAGTTTGGTGGGTCGAGTTCTTTCGGTATAAACTGAATCCCGTTGGTTTCATACCACTGTAGCACTGTTTCACTGTAATGACAGCTTGCAAGATCAGACAGCCATTGAATTTTGACAAAACCTGATCATACTGTTTTCTGGCACAGATTCTGGCCACATTGTTCTGTTTTTGATCCCTATTTGGTTGTCTACAGGCACGGTATGACTTGAAGCCTTCCCTGAGACGAATCCGTTGCACGGTACTGCATGCGGCGCGAATTTTTTTGGCCAAATCGCGGTCTGAGATGTTGGGGTTTGCCTTAATGTTCTTGATGACTTTGTTCCGCAGTAGACGCTTGACAGTACCCGCCCGACGCTTGCTTTGAGGCTTCCGATCCGTCGAAAAAGTTTCTCTGTACACGGTATTTCTGGGAAAACCCATCACTTTAGCAAGTTTTGGCCCAGACCACGAAGGATAATCCAAATGATTGTGCACAATTATTTTTATTCTTTCTTCCATTTTGTATTTCTCTGAAACACGTTCGATCTGCACCGCGAAAAAAAACCTCTGATGTTGTTATTGTTTGCTATAGGGAACACATAAGATGTCATAGTTTACAAATCCGACCACTAGGGTCGCTGTAACACCCAAAATAGCAATGCAAGATTGTAATGCAATTTCGCATGATTTTGTTTCATTTCTCGTAATGGATCGTATCTTGGAGAAACATGCAACATTGGTCGCGGGCAAAAACGCAACACACCAATTCGCTTAGAAAACTGAAATGTGTACGTAAGGTTGTGCAGTGTATTAGTAGTTGTGTGTGAGATTGGGGCTTGAAAATTCAATAGCTCACAAAACAACGATCTCGATTCGTGACCGAGATTCGAATCGCGGCCGCCAGCCATTCGAATTGCGGCATTCTGTGGTATTGTCTCACCCATATTTAGAAGTTGTTGATGGTTGAACAAAGACCCAACGGTGGCTTCGACTGTCGAGGCACTAAGCACACAGCGATAAATTTGTTTCGAGAAATCTGTGTGCTGCCAACTTCTTGCACACACTTGCATGGCTTTGTTGATACCATAAAACGCTTTGAGGATCATGATGGACAAAATTGCTCTTTCTGAATCACGCGGAATTCTCAAGATCTGGTTGCAAAAACTGCAATTGCCTTTTTGCAATTTCAACTTTTGGGTGAACAATCAAAAATGTTTGTTCCAATACTAAATGGGCCACACTGTAGTCAGTAAATAAAATAGTCAAGCGAATGCAGTAGGAAGCAAAATTAAGTAAAGAGAACGGGTTCTCTTAGGACTTTTATTTTTGCAAGGTCCCTAAATTGTAGTTTTGGATGGATTATGGAGTGTTCTTCAAAGGCTTCTACTTTATTGATGCGGATATTTGTTGTACTCGTGAAGTGGTTTGTGGAGTGCGGTTGAACGATTTGAAAGTTTACGTAGGAAGAGTTTGCTTCGGGACTCGGCTGTGAACGGTTGTGCCGATGCTTTGTTGCGCACTATTTTGCTGTCGGGCATGCCGCGTATCGTATTATTCCGGTAATCTATTGTTCAGCGGCACGTGTTTACTAACGGTTATGAATCATGAATGAATTAATGAATCAAAGTGAATCCAGAGCGAGAATCCCTTCTAACGTGAATAAAACTTCCTTCCTGTGACCTGGAGATGCATAGGTAAAAACACTCCCTTAACAGCAAAGGTCACACTAACATTACATCCCCATTCCCACCTGATTGAATGGACGTGACAGGTGCCTTTATTGATTATTAAAGAAATTGAATCTGCGAACGTATACAGCGAGAAAGGTCAGTTACTCCCAGCCTCATTTATTTGATTCATTGTACAATTTCATTCATTCTGATCAGTCACAGCGTAGAAAACATTCATATGTGCAGGCAGCTTAAGCTTAGCTTGATTAAGCTATGGTATGCTAAGTAAAGATAAGACAAACTTCTGGATATGTATAATTAAAATAAGCTCTTCAAAAAAAAAGGTTCGATTATGCAAATGGTTTTCAGACACTTGTGACGTGGTAAGTGCTCGAACCCTACATTTAAATAAAATTCAATTTAAACATTTTATGACCATGACTCAGCAAATACTGCATCACTTTACTAAATCAATACCTTCAAGAGCTTACCGCTAACTCTTCCAAACAGCATAGAAACAGATAGTCATAGAGTCTACAATTCAGTGAGTCAACAATATCTAACAACAACATACATGAAAATACACAGTTTGTTTGTTGACCAAAGAAAAGGATAAAAAAATTTGACTGGGCTGTGGTCCGACATTCTTACGACATCCCCATCGCATCGTAACCGACCGATTTTAGCAAAGTACGATGGGCAGTTCTCCCAGCAACTGATGCAATTCGTGGTTCAGTCGCCTTCTCCGCGTTCTGTCTTTCATCTGCATTCTGCCGTAGATCGTACGCATCACCTTCCGTTTAAAGACACCAAGGGCTCGTTCGTTGGTCCTCCACTAGTAATGTTCATGTCTCGTGGCCGTAGAGAACTACCGGTTAAATTAATACCTTGTAGATGATCAACTTTTTAGTTCGGCAAACTTTGTTCGATCTCAGCGTCCTTCGGAGTCCAAAGTAGGCACGATTGCTAGCCATAATGCGCCTTTGTATCTTTCTGCTGGTGTTTTTATCGGCGGTTACCAATGAGCAGAATTCATCTACTACCTCGATTTCATCACCGTCGATTTGAACTCGTGGTAGGGGGCTAACATCGTCTTCTCGTGAGCCTGCTCCCTTCAATCCTACCAGCTTAAACTGAAAGACCGCATTTGGACAAGAAAAAAGTTCTTCTTCACATGTGCAGTTTCCATGGCAAAAATCCATGAATTGGGTCACGAATTGCTCCTTAAACCGCCCTATTATGCGGATTCATCCGAATTGACAATTGCTTGTTCTCAAACCTGACGAAATTGCTCATCGGAAAGAGATTGGTCTCCAACGATGAGATTATCTCACAATCAAATTTCTATTTTGATGTCCTCGACAAAATTGAACTGTTCGAAGAGATAAAAAGATTTGGACAAAACCGTTGTACAAAGTGTATAGAACTCAGAGGAGACTATGTTGGAAACTAATATATGTTTATCTTAAAAACTGTATTTCATTAAAAAAAAAGTCAAAAAAGTGTTGACCCGCCCTCGTATAGATCATTGCACAAAGGCGTCATCAATGCAGTTTTGACAGTTCAGGGAGCTTGTTTACGTGGACTTAGAATATTTTCGGTAAGATCGGTTTGAGATTTTGTGCTCAGAAATTGTTGCGATTGAAGTAAACTTGCCGGATAACAGACACCAGTGCTTATTTTTACATCATTTCCTGAATCTAATCGTACAGAATCCGGAAAAAGTAAATTGAAATTTTCGATTGAGCGGTTCAAATTCTAACACCTTGTAAACAAGCTCCCTGAACTGTCAAAAAAGATTCGGTGCAATGATCTATATAGGGCAGCGTTGCAAAAGTGTAGATTCATTGTCGTACAGAAGAGGCTATATAAGTAATAGGACAAAACAACTATAATTGCGGCCATTTGTGGATTATAGAAACTAGCGTACTTCGCCTCCACTTAAGAAAAACTTTCCATTGCAATTAGTTGGATGATTTATTTTCGAGTGAATTTCCAGCACTATAAAAATAAACATCATCGCAAAGATTGAACCATTAGAGAGGCTAAGCATCGGACGATTGCCATTAACCATTATCAGCCATCAATCTTCCATCAGCAACCAATTCTGTAGTTATCTATCTACAGTCAACTCGTCCTAACTCGACGTTCTCTATTATGCACTGAAAAAACCCGGAAAACTTCTGTCACGAAATTTCCTCTTTCCTGTCTTCCTACAATCCATAAAAAAATCGAAAAACGAAGAGTTGACTGTACACCAACAAATAACACCATGACAATGATGCCATACACATCGTGTTCATCAATCTTCCCATTGAGAGCCCAAGTAGGTTAGGTACGAAAAGTTCCCGTACTCTCTCAGATCCCTTGGACCCTCTGTCACTGAGCAAAGGTACTTATTAGGTAAAATACACTCTGCTAATAGCATCCTTTTGTCCCGTTACCATTCATTAGTGTCATCTGTCTTGTGCATGCATCGCATCATGTGTTCATGGTGCATCACATCTCTCACTATCTTTCGCTTTTGTCAGCCCTGAGCTGGAGGCATAGATCGATCGTCATCGCCATTGTCGTTGGTGATGCTCCAATAGATGAAGAGGGTACTTTACCGAGCGGTGAACAAGAGGACATCTGCATGAATAATGAAGGGCTTCTCCTTTGTCACTCTGCTGACTGAAGAAGGAAGAGCAATTCGAAACGGAATATTTTTATAAGAGGAAGGTTCTCCGGTACATGTATCAAGTAGCTCGAAAGGGTTTCTGTCAAAATTCGAGAATCCAACTGTGTGTAACAGTAGTTTGTAATCTGATATCCCATCGTCATCCCGACCATGTGCCGAATTCTAATATTTCGATCTTCTCTCTTCTCGCGTTACAGTTATGGAATGAGGATAAAGGCCCCGAAGCAGAAGGACACAATGACACAAGGAGGAGGTCAACAGCAGAGCGGAGGTACGCCGGAGGACGCAGCCCACCAGCAGATCCCGAACATTGCCGGCACGATCCCGGACGCACACCACAAGCAGCAACATCAGCATCCACATCATATTCATCACCATCATCAGCAACAACAGCAACAACACACACAGTACCTCAACGGTCACCTCCAACAGCATGTCCATCTACCTCAGCTGCATCCGTACACGTCGTCGGTAACCGGCGGAAGTGCGGGCCTGTTGGCTAACAACGGAGGTGGTTCGGCACCTTCAACGCTGACCAGTGGAGCAAAATTACCCGCTAAAACGTCCCCGATAGGACCGTCTCCCTTCCGGCAGCTGCTTCCGGTGGCACTTTGCATCATCTCGTTCGCGACGGTTCTGAGCATACTGATCATCTATATGGACACGACAGGTAGGTGCTATTATAACATTCTTCAAATTCTTTCGGAACATTCCTTTGGTCCATGCCGCATATTGTTCCTTGAGAGCAATTTACCCGGAGAAATTACCTTGGCGTGGTAGCTTTCCTCGTGACCGTGCAGTGCCGTATTGGTCAGAGTTTGTTGCTTTCCTCCCTTTAAATAACTGAGGAGAAGGGGATTTAATTTGGTTAAGTAGAATGCCGAAGGCGTTTGTACAGAGGTTAAGAAACAGAGCACGGCATTCGGGAAGAATAATGCCACAAAAGAGAGAAGCCGGATCGTAATTAAAGCAATTGTTTTTGTGGTAAATTCTTCGCTCGTTGCATCGCCGTCTATTCGGTGTTTGAAATTATTGGTCAATGTGTGTATAATTGCGTTGTCGAATGAATCCTCGGCGAAGTTGGAAAATGATACAAATTTCATGCAAGTTATGTCTATGGTTTTTGATATTCAAAAATATGAAGTGTGGACCGCCATAATAGTGGCCATTTGTGGAGTCTATCGGTACATTTGATAATGATATGGGATTCGATACGACATTTTCCATCACCTCGCTATTTTGGAGACACAAATCCCAGTTTCTACACCACGCTTGCATTAGAGACATCCGTCAATACATAAGAGTATACACTTGTGGAAAGCGTTGGATAAAAGTTATAGGAATGCCGATTCACTACACTCAATAAAATCGTCACGTTGTTTCCACGTGAAACGCACGTAATTTTCGTCCACTACCAAAATCGTAAGACTACCAACGTAAGAGCTACGTGATTTCCACGTAAATCCACATTCTACTTCAAAATCACATAATTGTTATGTGATTTTTCACGTACAATTCACTGGCACGTAATATTCACCTGATTTTACTGAAGAAGATTTGGTTACGTGTTCAGGTGAAAGTTACGTGAAATTTCACGTGGAAATAACGTGTCGATTTTTTTGAGTGTAAGGAATAACACGAGGATCTCCAAAACCGCATAAAAAAAAGAAGAGATGAAAACAAGCTACAATAATGTTGCAGACCGTGCCACGTTTATGTGATGCGTTTCCACGCGAAATGACCTACCGACCGACTTCGAGTGTCTCCGATTTAATTGAAAATTTGTACACACGTTTTACCCAAGAAAGTAAGTTTTTTCCACTGATGCAAACAGATTTTGGATTCAAGAGTCAGTTTTAAAAAGGGTGTAAGCATTTTGAATAGCACTTCAATTAATAATTTGTAGCTCGAAAGCCTTTGGCTGTACAAAAAATATGTCTAAGAACAAGTTGTGGCCCTATGTGTGAAGGTTGTTAAAAAAAATATACACTGAATTTTGGAAAAAATCGACAATTAACATGAAAATTTAAATATCGCAGAAAAAGATTTTTGATTTGTTGTATTTTTTGACTGTAAAAACTTGAAGCTATTACGCAAATTTCAGCGAAGACGCCAGGATGGAGATATGTCAGGGAAAAAAGTTTCTAGAACATCAACTGTCAAATCGCATACTTTTCACGTTGAAAGTTATGTCCTTGGCCTTCTAAAATCAGGAAGAGCTATTTTGCCAACGACGTCAGCGCTATGGGTCCTCTACAGTTTATAATGTTGGACCAACTTACCGCCTGGCTGAATTTTAGGTAACATCAAAGGCTCTCAGTAGCTTGAAAAACTCGTCCGTTGGGTAGCCCCCTGCTGGGTATTGCCGATAGTATACCTAGAAATCTAAAACTAGCTGTACTTGGTATATAAATTCGTTGCACTTCTCGGAAAGCATCAGAAACAAATTTGAGTGTTATATAATAATTTCAAAACGGAATTCAATAAGGTGAAGTGTTGCAAGCCCTTTCCTAAAACACGGTGCTCGGTAAAGCTTCGTAAATGAAACGAAAATATTATTCAAGGACTAATATTAATGGACTGCCGAATTCCGTTTGATACGTCCTATCAATCTGTGATACGTGTCGATTACATTTAAACTAAGTGAAACACGCAGAAACTGAGTATGATATCGATGAGCAACCATACAACTCCGTTCCGGGGTATCAACCATCTACATCAAAGTACGCTATGGAGGAAATACCTTCGGCTACATCCATTACATCATCTTCTGAAGAAAACTTGCAACAGGAATTATCCAGAGCGCATTATATCGAGTTGTTTAAGAAAATTATAGCTGGAATTAACATTTCACCGGTATCATCATCAAAACTGAAGCAAGTTCACTATCCTTGAAGAAAACATTTGAGTATTACTGACGGTTAAAAACACATTTTTGGATTTGAAAAGGAAGATGACCTGAATTTGTTCAAACAATAGGCGGCTGACTTTGACGAGATAATATTTCTGCTGAAAGACAAATTTGCTGCGCCAGAATGCTCAAGAGAAGACCAAATAAGGATACAATCAGTTTTACCAAAATCTTGGAATAATCAAACGGTAATGGAATACACACGAATACATTCATTGTGAAGCAGGCTCGTCGCATAGCGGAAGTCAAAGGAGTATTGGTCACCCCCAACGAAAGGATAGAAAGCGGTTTGACGGCGGAAGTAAAAAATGAGATATTGGAGTTTTACGACAGTGACCAGATAAGCAGAGCCATGCCAGGACTAAGGGACTACGTTTCAGTAAGAAAAGATGGTAAGCGACAGCAAGTGCAAAAAAGACGTTTGATGTGTTCACTTTGTGAGGCTTATAATGGCTTCAAAGAGATTAGTGAGACCAATATTAGCTTCAGTTCGTTTGCAGCTTTGAAGCCAAAGCAATGTTAATTACTTGGCAGATCTGGTTCTCATAATGCTTTTGTCTGTACCATTCAGGAAAATATTGAATTGATGCTACATGGTCTTAACAAATATGACCAAAATGATACGAAATTTTACTTCGAACAACTATTATGCAACACATGGTTAAGATGGAAATATTGTTATCTCCGTGAATGTGAAAACTGCCCAAATCGGTTAGCTTTTGAAAATAACTTTTTCAAGGAACTGGAGGAATGTAATGCATTTGAATTATCTTTCAAACAGTGGATTTCAAGAGACCGGTGTAATCTAGAGGCTCACTTATAACCAGTTGATCATATTTTACCGAAAAGTTAGAAAAATTGGTCACCCATGATTATATCAAAACCGAACAATCCTCGTTTTTGAGACACACGAAAAATAATTTAAGCAATGGCAATGTTGTCATAGTGTGTGATTTTTCCTAAAATTATACATTTGTTCTTCAAGATGCCGTTCAATGTAGTTATTGAAATAATTACCAAGCCACAATTCACCGCTTTGTTATTTACTATGTCGAAACAGGAGCGCTTAAAAATCTTAGCTTTATCGTTATATCAGAAATACTTGAACAGGGCACAATAGCGGTTCAGGTATTTATTCCGGAAGTAATAAGCTCTTTGAAAAACAAACTAATGCAGTTGAAGAAAGCGATATATATGTCTGATAGAGCTGCATCCCAATAGAATAGTAGGAAAAAATTCGCAAGTCTTTGTAAATTTAAATAAAAATATAGCATAAATGCTGAACGGCATTTTTACGCTACTTCGCAAGGGGCCATGCGATGCAATTGGTGGCACATTAAAACAAATGGCAAGAAACGCAAATATAGCTAAAGGACATGAACACCCAATAACAAATGCAAAAGAATTATATGATTGGGCCAATCAGAAAAATAATGATTGCTTAACGAAAATATCATTTTGTTATGTATCTTATGAAGACTATGAACAAGAAGTTACAGAATGGTGCAATATCTTTCAGCAAATTAAAATGATCACTGGTATGCTAAAATATCACTCTTTTGTTCCGCGTTCAGATCATCAGATAGAGGCAAAATTGTTTTCAAATAATGTAGCATCAAGTCTTCATAGTATATATAAACATATAAAATGAAAGGGAACTTCTCGAAACTAATCTAAATGTAGAAACAATATACAGTATTGGACAAAATATTTGCAACCAGTACATGACTACCATGAAATTGATCATTGAAGAGCTATGAATAAGACATGTGTGCGTTCAAAAACAACATACTTTCGATTTATTGAAACAAAAAATAATCATAATTCACTGAAAAGAAACTCAGAACAATATTGAAAAACAGAAAAAAAAGGTTTTTCTTTTGAACAAAACAATTGTAACTTCGCATCCAATCGTCAGACTGAATTCTGTTGTCAATATTTAGTAGCAAACTCCTTATTTTCAATAACAGCCTTGCATCGTCGAGGCATGAAGTCAATCAGGTTGTCAATAATGTTCTGAGGCATTGCTGCCCACGCCTTTCGAATTCGCTCGCACAATTGGTCCTTATTCTTAACCCCCACGCGATTAATTCTTCGATCCACGATCTCCCAAAGGTTCTCGATGAAGTGTAGATCAGGGGACTGTGGTGACCATTCCATAATCGTGATATCATTATCGCTGAACCATTACCATTTTTAAACCACTTTGGCTGTGTGTTTTGGGTCGTTGTCCTGTTGAAACACCCATCTTAATGGCATCTTCAAGGATGTTGTTGTTCATAAAGCGATCCATAATTCCATTAATCTGATGGATCGGACCAAGACCGTTGGCAGAAAAACATCCCCAGACCATCACATTACCTCCACCATGTTTCACGATCTTTTGAAAATATTGTGGATCCAAGCGTTTTCCGACGGGTCGACGTACACGGCAAATTCCATAACTCCCGATAATGTTGAACTTCGATTCATCGCTAAACAGAACAGTTTACCATTTCTGCATACTCCAACCAATATGAGATTCAGCAATCTGGATCCTTTTCTTCTTGTTTTTCAACGATATCAGCGGTTTCTTTGAAGGCCGTCTGCAAAACAATCCGCCATCAATGAAACTTCGAGAAAAGTCTTGAGATTTTTTATTTTTTCACTCCATATTTGGTACAGATCTCTTTTTGTGACAATCCACACGTGTTTTCATTGATTATTTTCTTTCGCGGTTACAATCCAAGACTGTCACGAGCCATTTCGAATCTGGACGTAAAAAATATTCCAAAATTTTAGAAGCAACATTATTTTTTGTAAAATAAAGCAGTATTTACCTTCTGGTGGCATGTCAATATGTAACCTTCATATAGTAATAAACCACCTATCAGTTATCAACAGATTTGAATGAAAACAACAAATATACATTGTCAGGCTTTCATAAACAACTAGATCATTTTGAACATTCAACCCCCCCTTGTAAAATTTCTCCATACATTTTAAATTTTTGAGGAGGTGACTTGCAAACCCCTCCCCAGAAAAGTCTACGGAATAGCCCCTAAAGCTGTCGGTGTGCTATCAGTTGTCATCTGACTACTCCGGAAATTATGTAGTATAAAATTAGACTCCTTAACCGTCAACTATAGTGACTTAAGCCGATTTTAATTCAGAGTACATACATATGTTAATGCGTATTATCAGTATTCACTACCAGTTGCAAATGTTTTGTCCAATACTGTTTGTACTTAAGTATGTGCATTATTAATTGGAAATACAAAAAGTTTAAAAGTTTTTCCAAGCATTTTCTCCTATTTCTTATGCTATTTATAGAAGCTGGCTAAGAGTGAGTTGTGGGAAACTAAACGCACTAAACTAAATTTATTTTTGTGGTGCTGGAGAGCCGCGAATAATTTATAAAAAGTCCATATTTTCTGCTGGAAATTTACTGCAACATCGAAACACGTTTATTTTAGTTAATAGTTTAGATATAAAAAATGCTTTAAAAGTTTACCTTAGTGACACTTTTTTCACTTCAGATCTCTTACCCTGAAGTTTTCTCCAAAACTGACGTCTAACGCTTCAAGTTCTTACGCACAATGTATAAAGTATACAATAAGAAGCAAAATAGGCATATGTTAAACGAAAATTTTAAAAATACTGTTTGAACCATTTTACCCCATATCTTTTGAACCGTTCATCCAATCGTCTTGCAGTCAAAGAGAGAATTGTAGGAAACTCAACAAAAATTTCGAAACCAACATACTGGAGAAACGTGAATAATTTATGAAAAGGTCGTATCTTCGAATATTATTCGAATATGATCCTATTAAATCGGAAATATCTCGAAAACGAATGCTCTTACGAAGATCATGATTAGGAGTAATAAAATTTTAAAATACTTCAAAAATCAAATTATATCACCAGAATACGTTTATTCCCGCAAATATTAAAATATTTAAAAAATATACCAAAAGTTGATGTTCTAGAAACTTGTTTGCCTGACATTTCTCCATCCCGAGTCTTCGTTCAAATTTGCGTATCAACTTTAAGTTTTCACAGTCAAAAAATAAAAAAATGTGTATTTTCGATTTTAGTTCACCGAATGTTTTTTTCAGTGTATATGTTATTCACAACCTTCACACATAGAACAACAACTTGTTCTTAGACAGTTATTTTTTGTACAACCAAAGGTTTTCGAGCTACAAATTATTAAGTGAAGTGCTATTCATTATGCTTACGCCCTTTTTAAAACTGACTCTTGAGCTCAACATTTTTTGCATCAGTGGAAAAAACTTACTTTCGTGGGTAAAACGTGTGTACCTACAAATTTTCAATTAAATCGGAGACACTCGAAGTCGTTCGGTAGGTCATTTCGCCTGGAAACGCGAGAGGATCTCTAAAATCGCATTAAAAAAAGAAGCGATGAAACAAGCAACAATTTCGTTGCAGACCATGCCACCTTTATCTGATACAAATTCTAAGTGTTCAACTTCTTGGTGTGAGTAATATTCGCTTTATATTTTTGGAATTAAATAATTAGATCTTAATTCATTAAACTTCAATGCGATGAAGTCTCCGACACCTCAATCCGCCAACCTTTTTTTTATCTCCTTTCATACCTTCTTCCAACCCCCAACTAGCAAACTCCCATACTTAATAAAAGTTGACAAAGTCTTCTCATCGTCATTTTATTGATTCCGCACTTCTTTCGCTGGTGACAAGCCCAACCCGTGGGAATTTCTTCCCTACAATTTTGATAATTTGCTACCTCCTCAAAGTGATTGCACGTTACAATCGGTGACATTCTTACAGTAATGCAAGACCCGCTTTCCACCATAATGGAACAAGAAGACGAAGGTAATATTTATCCTCCTGACTGGCGATGACGACGACGACGACGACATAACAATAGCGTATCGCCGTGGCCGTCGTCGTGTGACCGCGACGCGACCGGATGTGGTCATTATTCAAATCAGTTCTCGCTCGGGCCAATAAAATGTAGAAACTGACCTCCTTTCCCCGCTTTTCCCGCGCATACGCCCTTCGCCAGTTTCCTCTGCTGATACCTTCAGTGTATCGGTAGGAAAGGTAGTTGCATTATTTCTGGCAACCGAGTCGTGCTCTGCTGCAATCTCAGTGAAATTCGATCGATGGCTTGGCGGGTGTCGTCGTCGTTGGCAAATGCAATGCGGCAATAATGGTCCATTGGAATACAAAGCGGTACACAGCTATCTCGGTACGTCCGGTGTCGTTGTACAAGACGGAACCCAATTATTGGATGTTTGTTGTACCCACGCGATCACAATAGACGTTCGAGTGACTAATGGATTTTTAAGGAACAATGTATTGCGGTTCAGTTGTTCCGTGGTTGAAGCATTTGAAATTATGTAACATAAGAATTAGATGGGGAAAAAATTAATCACTTGAAGAAATTCACAACAACTTCACTTAAACAATTTAGCAAACAAGTAGAAACAATACTTTTGAATAACTTTTATCACGGCAACATGAAGTTTCATATAATGGTTTCATAAACCATTTGAACGACTTTCTTTTCACAAATCCACCGAACTTCAGTGCGGGGTCGAAGTAATTTCGCCGAAGTAAAGTAAGTGTCCAAAAATTGCGGTCGCTGTAGAAAGCCGCGCAGACGATTTTGAAAAAGCGGTGCTGTGAGCAAGGCCGAGCATTCAAATTTTTGTTATTTTCATAGATTTCAATAAGATTTCCCATCTCCCAGTCCTCTTTCAGCTGGGTTTTTTTTTTCGAACAAAGGGGACGGCGTGGGGAATGGTTGAGCGTGATCCGCTAATGACCGGCAAGGTTACACAACCTCCATCGCCATCGACCATGGATCCAGGGCGGTGCGGCGCGATCGAAAATTATGTGATTTGGAAGCCATCTTACAAGCGCTTAGTTTGTTAACCCCCCGGCTTCCACAAATTGTTTGCGATGGCTGTTGGATTAGTTTCGTGGTCCGATACCGGAGGAACAATTTCCATAAATTAACAATTTATAACCCCATGGATCCGCTTTTCCGTTCGGGTCCAGTGCCTTGTGTTTTCTAAATAGCCTTGCTGCTGCTGCTGTGTCGCTTTTCTGTTTGCACGCGTTTCGTGATTTACTGAAATCGATCACGTCGGAACGATAAAACATATTAATGATCTTGTAAATGGGGTACACGGTCAGGAAACTGGGTACACTATGCTCGGGAGGTGGTGTAGATAATTTACGAAAGAAATGCAGAGCTAACTCGTGTGCATTAGCATTAGTGGGGACTACGAATGAAAGAAATGCTCTAATTTGATGATGGCAACACAGTCATATCTCGGTATAACGTAGTCTCGACATAGCAGAACTCGAAATTGTGGCGAACTATTTGTTCTTGTACCATATATTAGAGTCTTTCGTGTATACAATATAAGCTGATTTCTTAATGTAGAAAAAATCTACAAATGAGCAGAACTGAGTTCTTAATGTAAAAAAATACAACAAATGAAAAATTACATCAGAAAAGATGTAATTATAAACAATAAATAAATATTTTCTTAAACCTAAAAAAAAGCAAAAAATTAAATAACGGAATTTAAAAAATATATATTTTGTTTACATAAACGAGAACATCCGGCAAAATAAAGAGCCCATGCCTAATGATTTCAACGAACACTTCCTTAAACTTCAACTATACTGATGAAAAACTTGATATATTTTTAAAATGATGATTAAATCATACTTTATTGCCCATTCATAAAACCCTGGTAAATCTAGGGTTTGCTCATCGGGAGACCCCTCGGTTTGTTGCGGAAGGAAGGTCACCAGGATTTGTTACAGTTATGAGAACAATTGTGATAGAAAATTCTAACTTGATAAGACTTGATACATATCCGTTTAGAGACGATTCAAAAATGACGTTATATGAATTTTCGAAGTACTATTTATGTCAATGAAAACTCACAGGTTTATTTTGATTATTTTTTATATGTATAGGAAAGGCTTGTAAGAACGAACACGATCCGTTTTTTGCTCGTAGAAATTTTATTTTTTCGATAATCTTTCGAAAGAGGAACTAAAGGGCTCCAAATTTGGCCCACGGAACTGATTATTTATAGTAATAAAAAAAATTATGGCCAATTTTCAAAATTCATCGAAAATTGCAATTTCAAAAAATGTATTGTTATATTTCAATTTATTATTGATTCCATGGCATTTTTAAACATAAAAAATGTCATTCATATGTTTTAAATCGCAAAAAAGGGTTCAATCGTACAAGTTCAACAGTGTTCCATCTTACAAACATGACGCCATAAACACAAAACATAAAAAAATGTTTCACTTTACGATTTGTATGGAAATGCCTTTGGATCATAAAAAACACCAAAAATGCTAGCCAACACAAATGTTAACCTTTTGATATCGAAGGGAAGTTTCCACTTATTAAGCACAAGAAATAATTGCTATTTTAGTTATTTCACCACTTTCGAACAATGAAACCTGGAAGAGCTAGATCGAATGAGTGTATTCACTCCAAAAGCAAATGAAAATTGAAGAATAGTAAAAAATGAGGTTAACACTTGTCAACGCGATAGTGTTGTCGCTATGAATTTCAAAAGTGGCGCTGTTCCATCTTACAAGCCGTTCCATCTTACAAGTTTTTCCTCTACATTTTCACGTATTCGTAATTAACATTGTTTCATATACATTCAATTGATAAATCTTTTACAAACAAAGTAAATTTCTTTGGATTATCCTTTGAATCAGAAAACCTTTTAGCTGCAAAGCAAAGCAATGAACCTGTGTACCAGGTATTGTCTCTATGTGGCTATATAACTCCTCAAGTTCTTCTGAGAAATTTTTGCATACTGTTCAGTTATTCTGACATACTGTGCATACTGATATGAAGCAGAAATTCAGTTTTGTAATACTTTTATTTGTCTGTTCTTTTGCCTTTATTGAAAAAATTGTCTAAGTCTAAGATATATTTTTTAGCGTGTAAGAATCGAATTTACAATAATTTTTTTCATAAAAGTTAAGACGATTTTCTAAAAGTCACTTGTAAATCACTTTTTTGTTAGTCTTGTACTTTTTCAGTTATGTTGACATGAAACATTTGTTGTTAGAAAAACTTTTTTTCCTTAAAAGTGCCCATCTTGCAATGTATGGTGAACTTTTAGACAATTATATTGCTTTTATTTAAAAAAAGTTGCGTCCAATTCTAAGATAGCCAGTTTTTGCAAATTGGCTTTAAATTTTAAAATATTTTTGTTTAGCGTGTAAGAATCGATTTTACAATTTTTACATTTTTCGATTTTCTGAAAGCCACCCATACATCACTTTTTTGTAAGTCTTTTCCTCTTTGAGTAATGTTGATTAAAAAAAATCGATCAAAAAACTTAAGCCCTTTTCAAATGGTAGTCCATATAAATTGTGAAAAAAACGAAGTATGCCAAGTTGCTTGAAAAGACATAGTTTACACACCCACAAAGTTTCATTGGTTTTTGAGAGGGTGCTGCCAGTCACGAAGACGAATTGGCGTGAAATTCGTCATACACAATATAAGCTGAGTTCTTAATGTAAAAAAATACATTTAAAAAAATCGCATCAGGAAAGTTGAAATTATAAAATGTTATATATTATAAATTATATTAAGTAAAATAAATATTTCCGATTATCAAGGAGGCTCAGCCCATGGTCGGTTGGCTTTTCTAGGAGTTGGCAAGTTTTTTCCGTTTTGTTTTTCGCGATTTTTTTCAAATTGAAAATTGAAAATTTCCAATAAAGCGTGTGTCACGTCAACATATTCCTACCCATTCCATACTTGACCTGCATTCGGGCGAGGCCAGCGCTGGTATTGTCTTAGTTTGGGAAAACCAGTTTTATAACCTACCACTGATGAGGCAACAACTGAGTAGCAACCTCAGGCGCTCAATCATGCTTATGCTGTTCATGCTCTTTTTTTTCGAAATTAAAAATTGTTGTTAGAAGTGATTTTTGAATTGTGTTTGTTTAAATGAACAGTTTTTGCGACGATAGAGTGTTTCGAGATGAAGAAGTCGCTTTTCTGTCTTCCGCACAATCCCATCCAATTTCCAACTCCATATGTCTATAAAGGCACCATAAGTTCATAGCATCTTCTTAAATAGACATCTAATCACCACTTCCCTTGCTGATCATGAGGACCTGGCCAGGTTTTGTGCAAAGAGATCGATGGATGAAGAGCCTGTTACACCCAAGGCAGCTCTTCTGGCGCTTCCATCGTCTCTACAACAGCCAACCCGGGATTATAAATGGCCAGAGATAAAAATTAGAAAAATAAACTTCCCATCCTGCATGATTTCAACAAACATCTAATCTCACCCTAACACAGTAAATTCTTGAAAGCATCCTGGAATATGACGACTTATTGAATGCATCATTTTTCTTGTCACCGTCCAGGCCAACTGCGTAGCATGTGCTGCAGAGAGGACTCCAAGAAAAAGAGCGATTCCAGAAAGAGAGTCTGAAATCTCTCTACTACTTTGAATCAAGGGAAGGAAGAAAGCGTGCACCTCTCGTACCATACGCTTCCATAGAGAATTAAATAATGTGATAATTTGTATTTTATCGTTGGGAGCATAGATTCTAGAAAGATTAGTTTAAGCTCCCTTTGCCTGTGGGTGGACTTTTGACATTTGGCCCAAAAGTCTGGCAATAATTTGCCAAGGTTATAGCGCCTTATCTCGCTCACTGAAATTGAGATTAAAATATAAAATCTACAGAAAAGTATAGACTGTTCCAGAAAGTATAAGCACACTTTCAAAATAACAAAAAAGTCATGTTTTAATCATTTTATTTGGCAAATCATAGTTGTATTTGTGTTTCATATAATATTTTACTCTCGTTTAATCAAAATATTTAATCATAGCCAAGACTCCTAACTTTTCCTCGAACATGACCCATTAGCTTCTGCACAGTGGTACTTCCCATCATTTTGACCACTTTTGGCCAATCTTTTTTAAATTTTTGGATGTCGTCCGCTGGTTTTATGAATTTTCGAAGCTTTGCTTTGGTTAAAGCCCAAAAAGTCGCGATTGACTGTGCCTCCGGGCAGTTCGGCGGATTCATGTCTTTCGGCGGATTCATGTCTTTCGGCACGAAAAATACATTTTGACTTTTGTATCATTCTAAAGTGTCCTTTGCGTAATGACATGTCGCCAAATCAGGCCAAAACACTTGATCATCGGCAATAATCGCTTTTGGAGACATTCCTTAACCTATTTCTGAGTGTTCATCGTCTCCGTTGTGATGTACGAACTAGATGTTTTACCACACTCGCACATTGCCTGCCAAACCTTAAACTTGTTCCGGAGTAAGACCGCGCATTTTGATAGGTAACACAAAACTGAGCACTTTTTTGATGCTATGTCATTCAGAAATGTGCAAACAAAAGGACGCAGCCAAAACATGTTGAAATATTTCATTATATTCAAAGTGACCGTTAAAATAAGTTGTGCTTATACTTTCTGGAACAGTCGTTACATTTAGTTGTATGTTATATTATAGTCTAATAATACAATATAAAGAACAAACTACAATTGAGGCACCTGATAACAATAAGAGTCCGTGATGCATTTCGTGCCTTCTGGCAACTTTGCTTCTATTGATGCCCAAGCTCGTCGATTTAGCACCACCCGGGGGATACCTCGTCTTATACCCAATGATTTTATTATCTCAAACCCGCTCAAACAATCGTAATGTTTTGTGATATAGTGGACGGATTACTATAATTTGAGATAACTCAATGCAGACGTCTTCCACATTTGGCAGATCAACAGGCAATCGGTGGAGACCCACCTGGTACCTCACACCAAGATGCCTAGAGGTGGACCGGAAGTTTAGATGCGCAACCTCCCTCAAATCATACAAGCTAATCACGATTTTACAAAAATACTTGTTGTAGAGGTTAGCTGAATTAGGTGTGAAATGAAAAAGTGCCCATTTATAAAAACCTTGTAGATCTTGGGCTTGCTCTTCAGGAGACCCCTCGATTTGCTGAATTTTGACATTTGGATGCAAAACATTTTATATGTTGTGCTTTTGTAGTACGTTCACGTTGTTTTGATATTATTTTCATTGAAATTGTGGAAAACGCAGTGCCTTCAAAATCAATTCCTCTATGTATCCGTAAACTGGTGGTTCAAGATGTGGAAAATGATGATTCACAGCGGGTTATCGTAGGAGCTTCTACAGTACAATATCAGTAAAAATTGTTTGGAGTAAATAACGCTTGGATCAGAGGTAGAGGTAGGAAACGGCAAACGGATAGAAGAATTCACACCAACATCGTGCGGGAAGTATGATGTATCATTGTAGCAGGGAAACTAAGGCCGACAGAAATAGGCTTTCCTCTCTGTTAGACTTGATCAAGCTTCAATAACGACTGATTATCCTAATTATGCCATTGTTTGAAGAGCCAAAAACGGGTTGGGTGGATCGATAGGCAACATCACTTATACGTTTCCACAGGGATATAAAGGATCTCCTTCCAACAACAAGATTGAACAATTGATCAAAATGGCGAGCTATCTAACATAAATATGCCCCAAAGGGCGGGGAGAAGAGCCCGCCCTCTGTTCACAAACTGTTGTTCAATTGGGTGCCCTGATGGCCCCTCCCATTCCCATGAAATATTTATATAATAGTGTATCTATATACGTAAAAGAAAAATACTAAAAAAGCATTCATATCTATTATATGTTATCTTCATTCGGTTGTTCCTGAGATGCACAAAATGCTGTTCCTCTGTATCGTGAACACAACATCCCCCCACTGTTCTGGCCTGATCTTGAATCCGCCAACTACGCTTCTGTATCGCTTGATTTGATGAAGGAGCACGGTATCAATTTTGTGCAAAAAGGGGATAATCCACCAAATTGTCCTTAATCCGGTCCGATCGAGCGCTACTGGGCAATAACCACCTCCGAGAGTATGGAAGAGAGGCACAATCTGTCAGGGAGTTCGAATAAATGTGATCATCTGCTAGCCGAAAGATATCGCAGAGAACTGTGGAAAGGTTAATGAAGGGTATTCGTCGATAAGTGCATCAGATTCATATCTAGGAGCATTGTGATGAAAATTATATTTTTTTTCGCATTACAGAGCCAACAGTGATTATTACACATAAAACCCTTTTTGAGTTTGATTATTAATAATTAAAATATCTGCCAATGTGTCCCCTTTATAAAATTAACAGTCCTTACTATCGCGGCACGCTGGTCATGAGTTCATTTTTTCTGATAAAAAACTGTTTATCCTAGATCAGCCTCACAACGCACAAAATGATAGGGTTTGGGGCGTAATTTGCAAGCGAGGCAAACTACCGTTAGTATTCATCGATAAATGGGTGAACATTAGCGCCGTGTATTATAAAACGGATGTTTTGGAGGTAATTGTTACTTCCCACCTACGAAAGCTCTATGGAGAAATCATTATGTATTCCAGCAAGATGGTGTGCCAGCTCACACGGCGAATATTGTTCAGATGTAGGGTTAATTTGATGGATTTCCTGGCGAAGAATGAATGGCCTCCCAGCTCTCTTTGGTCCTATTTGCTATTTCAACTAGATGACTACAAAATATCGTGTTTGGACCAGTTCAAGGTAGTTATCCAGTTATGGAATCAGTACGTGCCGCCTGTGACAGTTTCGAAAAAACGATTGAGGTAGGTAAAGAAAGTTAAAGGAGGAGTCATTCTGAAACATTCGCTGGAGTTAATCTACATAAAGAGTACTTTCCATTTCTTCGCCTTTTGCGGGTTGACAGGGCCGGTTCTGGTTCTGGATCTTGGAAGCTCGTCCATAGAATGCTCCTCTCCAAACTTTTTGATGATTTTGTGTACACCAGTACTTACCTTCGTGAAAGAACCGTCAAATCAGAACGTTGCCGTTTTCTTGAATTTTCGATTTAATAATCCATCTATAGATTGTCTGTAGGCATGAATAAACCGGACGAAATGCCTGATGATAATAGAACGGAGCACTTAGTCAATCAGTTACTACTGCCACACGAACTCCAAAATTTGACAGTATTTAGAAATCTGTTCTTCAAGAACACCGAGAAAAATGAGATTGAACATGATTCGATAATCGGAATGGTTTCACCATGCTCTGCTATTCGATACTTCAACGAATATGTTTCATGTGTATTTCTTGAGCCAAACATTTACGGACTCCCTTTTTTAACATAATCCCATTCTATATTCTAGGGAACTCCGTAGCGTTAATATATTTTTTGTCAAATGCAATAGGCTTTTGAAAGTTATTGTGACTGAATGCCGCAAAACCACAGTATTTTGCATGCCGCATCAGCGCGCAATTGTATGTTTTCAGTGGGTTTTTGGAGTTCATGTGGGCTTTTGCTGAACTCAGTCTTTTTAAAGGTTAAACTCGTTAAATAGAAAGCATTTTTGATCTCGAGAGGCCTGTTTTAAGAGTTATAACTATATTGAAGTATGTTTGGTTATTTTGAACACCGATGTGTTCAAGGCATAATTTAAACCAGTATGAACGATTACCCAGAGAATTCCTTTACCCGCTGTAAGATCTTACTATGTCTATCAGGAATTATTTTCGCAATCTCCAATTTTAATAAATCTTATGTAAACAGATTGAAATGCATTTTCAAAGGTTTGTAGCGCTATGCACATGGAATACACACTTAGAAAATTTCATGCAAAATTTACATCTCCTTTTAAATTAACAGGTGCCTCGTAGACCCGTAACGCTGGTAGATCACCTTTTCGTGGTGCGTTATGGGGTATCAGATCTATCACTGAACCCTAGTCCGAATTAAATCAAACTAGGGAACATTTTTGTTTTTTTGTAGTCAAAGGAACATATCTTAGTCCTTATTACATTTTATGTCTTACGAAAAGTGACAACACTCGTTTTGCGCTTGTGCGAGGATGAGCTTGGAATAAGTAAAACATGGTTAGTCTTCATTTATGTGAATTCTCATTGTCTATTTGATGTTCTATAGTTTGAATTGGTTATGACTAGGGTTCTGATGCATGGTCAGTATCGGAGCCATAGTTTGTTTTCTTTGCAATGAATTTGATTTTGACTGATAAAGGGGCGCGCCTTTGAAGAGTGCTCTCACTCCTCAAAGGGTTTAAATAGCGGAAACTTTCAATAAAATTCGATTCATTGCCAACAAAACAAACAATGACAACTGTAACAACACCGAATACTTTATCATTTCTCAATAGTAATGAGGTAAATCGACATGCACTAAACAAAGGTAGCGGGATATACTACAATATATCTAATTACTGGTCGCAGTGGTTTATGTCCCGAACAGAGGAAAAAAAACAGGTGCCTCAAACAAAACGCTTAATTTTACAGGTCATGACGTAAATTTCAGTTACATATTTAAAAGTGTATATAGATTTTTAAAATTTACACAAATGGATCTAGAATTTTTAAATCTTATGAGTATTACTACAGAGGGAATTTACTTGTTCTGCATAATTATTCATTACTTCTTTAGAAATAATATTCCAAATTATATTATAATGCTACATATGATATTATAACCGTTGACTAAGAGCTGAAAAAAAAATTCAATTCTGCCAATCACCCATTTATGTTTCATTACACGGCCGTGTGACTTTAAGTGTTTTAACCCTTTAAATTTAATCAGCATGACGTATTTTTCAGTTCTTGATGTGATATTGCATTACAAAATAATATTTCGCATCATATTTTAAGTAACATCAATTAGTTTTGCATTCACAGTTATATGCACATAAAATTCAATCATTTATTGATTCATATTACTCAAAATTGAAACCTATATTTAATAGCTCTTGTAAGTTTCATTATTTTTAAGAGTGTTAAACTCTGGATTTTGTTTGTACTCGGTTTCGTTTTCTTTTTTTATACTTATTTTATCTATTTAAAATTGGGTGTTGCCTATGGTACGTTTACCCTATCCTTATTCCATAATACTACGATTGAATGCCATTTTTGCTAGCACTGTACTGACCGTGTAATTTTATAAGGTTTATGGTGGACTTGTAGAGTGCACGATGAAAATTGCAATAGCTCACTTGTGAATGCTCAATGCGGCTGATACCTGATTTTGAAATATTGTTCGACCTTAAAGCTGTTAAAGTCAAGGTAAATTTTTGAACTATTGCTTCAGCATTTCAGCTCAATTGATTCCCGGAACAAATGAAACAGATAGGAGACTTGTAGAATGATATTGTCCGCCACTGTATTTAACACGAACAAATTTTCAATATGATCATCATCCTTACTTTGGATTATAGTCATGTAAATGCGCATCACCTGACGAATCTTACTTAAGACAATTGTTTGAAACACTAATGTAAAGTGTTAAACAAATAGAGCAATGCAATTGTCATTTGGAATGGATGCTTTCATTCAGTGTATCCGTCATTAGAATCACACCAACTTACCCGAAGAGTCCCGCTTCCGTTTGAGGTGTTTTGCTATACGATTTCTGAACGAAATCTACTATCATTTTGATAGGCATTCATGTTTCATGCTGGTCCGTTGCCAGAAGAAGGTTAACTGTATAATCGAGAGAAAAAACACATGCCCACAGCTCCTGGACGAGAGCAACAAACGGATACAACGTTGTGGCAGTGTGGTGACGACTATGGCGACGGGAGAGTTGTAAAATAATCCACTACCGGTGTTAACCATTTTATCTTTCCCTTCATCAGGTTGTCGACGGTTTTGGTTGATGCTTCGTTTCTTCTTTTACGGTTGTTGTTTTCTGTTATTCATACGAACCTGCCACAATTTGCCTCAGGGCTTTCCCATTCTAGCCGGAGTTTGGTGGAGACCTCGAAAATGCGACCTCCTTTGCTACTAAACGCTTCTTGAGTGCTCATACAGCTTAACGGTTACAAATTCAGGTGGGGGAAGAAGTTCGGCAAAGGGTCAGAGGCCCAAACCACAGCCCGATTATGCGAGCGAGGCTTTTTGATACTTTTGGGTTTCTCCTTGGCCCTAGAGCTGCGGTTTTGTTTTATTCGTTCGCTCATCCACTGTATGGTTTATTGACGTGCCTTCGAGGTCGTCAAACCGGGTTGGGGAGCCACAGTAGAGTAGAGCAACCTGTCGGAATATTGTTTCTGCTTGCTGCGGCAGTTTCATCGGGAGGGATGTGGTGACCTTCGTATATTGGGGACGCAACGCACCGCTCAGCACCGGTTCATTCCATTGCTGTGATGGTTCAACTCTTTATGAGAAAGTTAACTTTGGAGAGGGTTGTGACACATAGATTAAATTTCGGTTGTACACATGGAAAACAGAGTAGGGCTTTTAACGGATGTTAAGTACACAGGTAGAAAGAAGCATCCAATTTGTTTGCGTTATCTAATGCACATAAAGGGAATGTTAGATTTGGCTGAAAATAATGGGCCTAAATCTAGCCTGTTGTATAAAAGAATGCAAACATTGTTGTATGGCGCATGCAAGATTGCAAACCATTGCGTTGTTTACTCCTCCTTTGTCTTAAAATTTAACGAGGTTAGGACCTAATGCAATTATCAGCTTGATTTATAGTTTTTCATTCAATAAGTAAAGTTCGTCAAATATCGTATGATTAAAGTGATAACATGTGATAACAAAACTAGCCAATGGTGATAACTAACTGTGTTATGTGATAACAGGAGAAATCAAAACGATATTTGGGATAACAGAACACGTTAGTCGATTTAGACAATTTCAACGACTTCGCGATATTTGAACCTGTCCACGTTGATTTTCAAAGTGGGTGTCCAGTATAAATGTTCGGTTCGCGACTTCAATCAAGTATACCTTCGTTCAAACAAAGTGAATCATGAAGCAAAGCACTGAAAGAACAAACCTTTTAAAGTAAACTGCTGTCGAATCATTCCAAATCCGACCACTAGGAGCGCTGCAATAAAATAAACAGTGCGCCAGATATTAAATGACTCAAGCCTGAACTGAACCCAACTGAAAAGGTATCAGATTTTTTACCTTACTCAAATCATCTTCAGCGCTCTTCGATCAAGTTATGGAGCTTATAATTTCCTATAGGAATCTCAGATTTTACTGCACTTGTACACTTACAGCGTCACCTAGCGGTAAAAAAAACTAAAACTGTGGTCCTTCTCAATAGTCCATACATTTTGAGGATCTTTAACATACAAACTTCATCAGCATTATAGCCCTGGAGATAAAAGGTGATAGCTCTATTGCAGTTCCAACGACCCATTTCGAGAATGCCTGTTTCTACACGTACATTCTGAGCTCGCTATCATGTGCAATAAGCCCCGCATGAATACACCCATATATCAAATGGATATATGGGATGCAATCACACTTCCAGCATCAAAATTTAGTTTTTTGATTCTGGCGCGTATTTAGTTATGGTTTTCTGTATATAATAAGTAAAACTGTAACATTCTTACTAATCTTCGTTGTTTCTTCCCCTTTTATGTTTACTTTCCTTCTTATTCAAGTCCTTCTCGATCTCGTCCTGGTTTTGTATGCTCTTGATAACCATTCTGCCTCCGTATGATTCAGGATTCCTCCAGCTTCGTGACTTTGTTTCACCGTCGGTTTTTCTTGGGCGGCTACTTGGTCTTGTTCCAACCAGAGGTCGAGATGCCTGACTATCCAGGTTGCGTCGTCATGAGACTCGGATTTGATTCCAATGTAACCCTTTCAGGCTCTTTTTTGTTTCTTCTTTTGTTCTACAAGTATACAAACATATTCGCTCCTCTGCCAAAAACAGCCAAACCAGAAAATTGCAGACCCATAATAAAACTCAGTTATAAACTCATAAACTCAGTTCTTTGAATAGCAGTAATATAATTGAAATTATGCATATTCTATACCTATTTCATGATAATAAGAACAAGTGTCGAATTAAAATTTAATATGCTACTACTAGTGGGTTCAAATGCACTTCTGGTCCACATCATTCCTGGCAACACTGGTTTGCATCTTTCCCGTTTAGGTAAAGATCCAGATAAGCCCTGGAACCTGGTAGTTATTAAGGTTACAAGGTATACAAGGTTTTGCCAATGCCCAGGGAAGGTAAACCTGACAATATGGGTTTCAAAATTCCTGAAATTTCTTCAGTAGGATATTTTTCAACGTTTTCTGGCTAGTTTTGTTCATGGCCACTCGAGACCCGACGGGAACCTGTTCCGGGATGACCGTTCCGAGGACAAAATATCATGGAGGACAAATTATCAGATGACAACAAAACGTTGAGAAAAAGCCTTCTAGAGAACTGTTATGAATTTTGAAAGCCATATTTCCTTGGTTTCCTTCTAAAGGGTTATGGCCACTTGAGACCCCACAGAAACCTGTTCCTGAATGACCGGTCCAAGAACAAATCATCAGATAGCCACAAAACGTTGAGAAATAACCTACTGCGGAAATTTCATGAATTCCTTCTAGGTTTGTTTCTGGCTACTTCTGGTTCTGGAATAACCGGTTCGGTGACAAATCATCAGATGGCCACAAAACGTTAAGAAGTATCCTCCTGGAGAAATTTCTCGAATTTTGATTCCTATATTGCCAAGGATTCCTTTTAAATATGTTCACGGCCATTCGAGACCCCACGAGAGCCTGTTACAGAATGGCCGTTCCAGGAATGAGTTGGCACATGACCCTCAAAGGAATAGAAATAGCTTGCTTGTAGGAATTATTCCAAGGATCCTGGAAAAGCAATTGAATTTCCCAAATAGTGTCTCCGTACCGGACCACAGCCCCGACAACCCGGATTTACAAGAACCAGATTAGTCCAAACGGACATTTCCGATAATACCCATGTAGCTGGTGAGTTTTTGAATCTAACGGTGCCAAAAGAATCAAAATTGACCAATAATTGCCAGAGTCATTTGAATTTGGTGGGTAATCATGTTTTTTATTAAACACGCTCAAAACAATCTCTCTTTTATTTAAACTTCCCTTTTTTTTCACGAAAAAATTACTCATTTTTCGCTGAAAAGTGGATCAACTCAATGTTTGAGTTGATTGACTTTTTATGAAAATTGAATAACTTTTCCGTGAGAAAAAGAGAGACAGTATTACAAATGAAAGAGAGGCTGTTTTGAGCGTGAAGAAGTTTGCAGAATGCACAGAGGATATTATGCTGAAAATAATTTGTCTTGCATATCGTTCTCAGATAATTATTGAGTGACTAGCGGAACCCAGTGCGAGCCTTGGTACGCATGCAACAAAATGAATAAAAATTTAATAGAACTGGCGCGTTTGAATTTTTTTCGGAATGAATTTGGTTAAAGTTTTTTTTTCTGTTCCTTGATTATCGAGATTTTTAGCCCTGGGCTGGTTCATCTCCGGTCGCAGTCACTCAAATTCCTTTTGGGTATTTTCGTAACTTTTCCGGGGGTGAGATTTGAACTCGTGACTTTGGCGTGAGAGGTATGGATGTTAACCACTACGCCGGGGTCGCCCCCAATTTGGTTAAAGTAAGACTTTCTCCCGGACCCAAAAACCCCTGCATACAATATATACTTATTGAATCACGAATTACCAATTTACTTTAAGTCAGTCTCTATGAATAAAATGTAACTATAATTTAGAAGAAAAATTAGTAATCTCCATTTAATTCCAACTACCTTTGCTTATCTTCGACAGATACGCGTATTTCGTCTACAATGTCGACTTCAGTCGACTTCATTAGTACGAGACACTGAAGAAGTCTGCACATTGTGACGAAATACGCATCTGTCGAGATAACAAAGGTAGTTGGAATTAAATGGAGATTACTAATTTTTCTTCTAAATTATAGTTACAAGTATTCGACTAAACAGCTCAAACCCTCTAGGATTCAATAAAATGTAATCAAACATTTTCATGATGATTGCTTCGATTTGATACAAAAAAACTTCTTGAAGATATTGATGATTCTGATGATGATTAGTTGCATCTTAAATAAAAATTGTTATTGACCCTATTGACTACGTTTACGATTCATCAACTTTTAAGTCACTCGTCCGTCATTCATCAAATTTACAGTCAGCGAAACAAAGACCATTCGTTTGCCTGTACAATAAAACACCAAGAAAGAGCACTGCCCTCAGTTCCGTACATTGGCCAGCAACGTGAAGCCAAACTGCAAACTCGAGAAACAAAATAATGGAAGAAAAAAATACTAAAAAGTGCAAAAACACACAAAGAACTTTCGTAAGCGGAATATCATGAGTGAGTAACTTTAAACTGAACCGGAAGGAGGTATAAAAACCGACAATCGTTGCCACCGCCTCGGCATAAACGAAGTCGCCGGTCACATTTTCGAATACAGTGTTTTAAGTAGGTAGGAATGTGAGCAAAGACAAAAGCCAGAAGAAGAAAACACAAAACACAAAAAAAATAAGCGACTCTATACGTAATACGCTTTGTCGGTTTAAGGTTTTGTTTTTCTGCGGGGATGTGTCGAGCCACGTTGTGGAGCCCGGCGGGCTGGTCGAATCGGAGAGTCCATTTCACACACCTAGAACATTTGCATAAGCATGGAGAAGTGTTTCACGTCCGGATGTACACACTGGGATCAACGACGTCGCGAAAAACCGTTGACAACGAATCAAGTTCACTGTGGAGCGCGGTCCTGACATAGTTTCTAATTTGTATTTGAAACGAGAACAAAGTCGAGCGAAATTGATTGCGGATGTCATGTTGGCACTGAATCATTCTTTGATTTTTCTTCGCTGGAATCTCCGGGATAAATAAGGTGATATAATTTGAATAATATGTGAAAACTTATCCATCGTGCAACCTATAGTCAAATCTGGCTTAACTGATTCTGAGTACTTGAAAGGCATCTTCTGTCTATTTAAATTTTGTACTATCTCTGGTAATCAGCCAACCAGGCTTCAACAACCAATGAGTGTGATGGATAAACTAGAGCGATACCTGTTGGGTGATATCGTTCGCCTTTCGTCGGCCCACAGTACCCATTACATCGATATCGTAAGACAGAGAGAAAGAGGAGGGAAGAAGCCTAATAAATTAATTTAAATACCGCATCCTCCAGTTATAAAATTATATGTTCTGTGGTTTTTTTAATGCCCCCCACCCGTACCTACGTCGTCGGCTGCCGGGCGTCCATTTCGGAGCCCTCGGAGAGGTTGTTTTTGGTGTTGTTATGCTTTCCACCTTGTGCTTATCCGGGTCAAATTCTGGGTGTAATTTTCACCGCAGCTCCCTATTTTTTACCCCGAAGTCAAGCCAGCCATTGCGTTCCTCCATGGTATTCGTTTCGACTGCCATAGCACATCATGCGTACCCAGGGCGTTGGATTGGGCCCTATGGATTACGAATGTGTACGAATGGTTCGCTCCGGACGTTGGTGGTTAGAACTGATTATTTGGAGTATAGCCCGTCTCTAGTAAGGAATCTTCATACTGTAGACGGGCGTCAAAAGAACAACAAGTGTTAGTTCTGCCCTTTGGTTAATTAGACACCCGTCGCGAGCCCTCTGATTAGTCCGGAATGAGTCTGCAGAGTTGGAGGAAATCCCTGGGCCGAGACTCGAACGAGAACGTGCATGGTTTTATTGAATGAGAAAAGACGAGGCAAATCTGACACATTGGAAAATTTACCAGAACTGATTGAATTTTTTGTTCCACGCTGTCCGCAACGGATGCTGTTAGGGCGAAAAAAAAACCCTCATGCATGCATACTACAGTGAAATCATCTCTGTTGCTGTCGTTCCGTTTCAAGATTCAATCAGCAAGTTGTGGATCAGGTGGTCAGGTGAAATGACATGGCACATGTAATTCGAAAATACGTGGTCACGGTGGCACGCGAGACACTACATCAACAACACAATGGATCGATACCAACGCCGTGTATTAACTGATTTTTCAACGGCGTGTCAGATCGGACAGGTTAATGAGTTCAAGGTGAATGGGATTTAGCGGTGAAATTGTGCTCGATAGATTCGAATTTTTCTGTTTACCTACTGGGCGTAGTGATCTTCCTAGTTTGATATGGGGTAGCGTTCATCCATTGCTCAGTGGTCAAGAATACGAATTTAGCTGGAAAGATACATTTTCAGCAGAAGTTTGAACTTTTGGAGCGAAATTTTCTTCCACAACGTTGTTTCTAATAACAAGGCGCTTCGTTTGGCGTGAACGAAAACTAGGATGGTCCTCGTTTTCAGAGAAATCGAAAATCTAACTGTTTTATTCGCAGAAATAAGGGCATACATTATTCAGAAAAGTTGTAGAATAAATAATTTCAAGCAAAATTGATGGTATAATTTTGTCTGTACCTTTAAATTTGACCGAATTAGAGCATTTTTACCGGTGTCCCTACAGAAAAAACAGTTTTTTGCTCTAACTTTCTTATTTAAAATTTGCCAACAACGTTGTCTACAGATGATTTTTATGACTTGAAAAGATCAAAGTTTTTATGTGTAAATATTGCCGATGTCTCTTACCGTTAGCGAGTAACTAACGATTTTCTTATAAAATTACGCCCTTTTCAAATGTGTTTTATTCAATTTAAAAAATTAACTAACTCCAGTTTTCAGACATGATATGCAATAATAAAAATCCTTTCAAATGCTGTTAAGAAATATTTTTTTGGTTTGCCCCAACTATAAAAGCCCACATTTGAAAAAGGCCTACTTTGTTTTCAAAAACCATAATAACTTTTATTTGACATACGATAGAGACAACTTCAGTACACTTAAAATTGTAACTTTTTCAGTTCTAGAATCACTGGCAAGACAACTTTGCTGAACAATTTGAAATAAAAACGTTACAGCAAAATAACTGATTTTTTTAGGGACACCCTAGGCTACGTTGGAAAAAAATACTCTTATTCAGTCATATTTTTGGGACAAATTCGATACCTTCTAACACAAAAAATTAATCCATCAAAGTTGCTTAAAATTATTTATTCTATAACTTTTACGAATAATGTATGCTTTTAGTTCTGCGAATAAAAAAGGGAGATTTTCGATTTTTCTGAAAATAAGGACCACCATAATTTTCATTCACGCCAAACAAAGCGCCTTGTTATTAGAAACAACTTTGTGGAAGACAATTTTGCTCCAAAACTTCAAACTTCGGCTGAAAATGTATCTTTCAGGTTAAATTTGCATTCTGGACCACTGTGCATTGGTATACTACCATCAAGGCATCAAATAGTCACGTTTGAATATTTGGCAAGTAATAAAAATTGACAATTAGAAAAGATAACTAGTTGTTTATATACAATATATCAACAAAAATAAATTTGATGAGGTACGTAAGGGCACTGTTGTGCCAAATTGTTCGTGGCACATTGCGAGTAGAACAGAGTTCTTGACATTTGCTGTAAAGTCCTTGAGTCATTTTCAAGTACTTTCAATGATTACTCGTAGTTATCAATGACAGTGTAAAATCTACAATAGTCTACTCAAAGCTGATACTGGAACAGGAAAGTTTTATTGCTGTAGATATGATATCGTTGTGAATCATTCCCTTTCGAAGATCATGGTTATCACCTTGTCGTAGATAAGAGGCCTCATCTCATACAAAAGGCCGTCATGGGAGACCAAGAACACGATCAACAGTGATATAATCACACTCTGCTTTCTTTAATTGCCACGTCGTAGTACGTTTATTTAAAGGCACTGAAAGAGCTGTGATACTGGCAGATTTAGCCGCAATTCACTCTCAAATGAAGCTAGGAACAATCTACAAATATTTGATAATTTCGAGAAACGACAAAAGGTGCACTTTTCATTTGCTTGACAATTCTTTCAATGTTGTTTATTCGATTATTGTTATTGATTCAACATCAAATATTTTGCCAAATTGCCATTCATCAGATCCCACAATGAACCTGTCATGTTTTGGTCAGATCTTGCAAGCTGTCAATACAGTGAAGCAGTGCTACAGTAGTATGAAACTAAGGGGATTCAGTTTATACCGAAAGAACTCAACCCACCAAACTGTCCCCAGCTCAGACCGATAGAGAGATTTTGGGCTATGATGAAGAAGAAACTGATGGTGAATGGCAGTGTCGTTAAAAGCATCTATGAATTGAGAACCAAAGGGAATATGATTGCCAAAACGATGGATGAGTATAATGTGCGCCGGTTGATGAAACGTATTCCGGGAAAAGTCTGTAAATTCGAAATCGAATTCGAAATCGAGTTGAATATATTTTTTTAAATTTCCCCCTAAAGTGCACATAAAGTCGAACATTTAAGTTAAAACAGAATACTATTTTGTTAATGTGTATCCGAAATATGCGCAATAGTCTGTGTTCCAATTCTTACTGGGCTACACCTTAACTCTAACAACATATATTCAATCTAGGGATCAGATCTTTCCAATTGGAGAAAGGCCATCGAAAAGTGTTACCCAAAACAGACGCTGACAAAGATTTAAAGGCTTATTTAAAGGCGAGAAAAAGATAGGACGCGGAGGTTCCCCGTGAGGCCATAGAATAATTCTTCTCTATATCGGCTAGTTCTGCTTTAATATTCACTTGAATTATAATCATAAAAATAAAAACCCAGACTCACAACTAAAACAATCGCGATAGTAAACTAAGTAAGATTCAAATGTCACTTTTGAACCATTTTTGTTTTAGTAGTTTCCTGTATTATTGCAGAAAGATCAAAATTATCATTATATATAAAGTGTGATTTAACAATTCACGATCTTACTCTCTCTCTTTTCGGGATATGCCATATTTCCTTGTAGTGCGAACTTGTCTCCTGTTGTAGTGCGATTTTAGAGTCTCCTTTTTGCAGTATTTTTTTACCGAAACAAAACGTCTATGGTTACCCACCATAACCTATCCTTGGTCCTTCCCATGGAGTTCATGTGGTCTGAATTGACCAGTTCTCCATTAACATTCCTTCATCATCAGCTTTGGACTGACTTGCGCTCTTATTACTCCACCAAACGCTGCAAAATGAAAAGATTGGACATAAATTTATGAATAGGAAAATTAGGTAATTGCGACATAGATTGCTTCATGTCCTTGTTGATCTCTTCACTATTCTTCACTTCGGATGAACCATTCTAACGGCTGACGTATATTCAATGTTCGTGTGAGTCACTAAAAATGTATGTTTAGTACTTATCTCGTTTGGCTACAAGAGCCATTTGGCCATTTGGCCATTTAAATACAAGAGAGCCATTCAGCTCCTACTCCTTGCCACAGTCATTTCGCTCTCACCTTATTTGGTTCAGCTATTCAGCTCCCATCATCAACGTTATCAAGATGAGTAGTCCCTGACGGTGGATCTAACTTACTCCTACGGAGAATTAGCTCCCACACACTGACGACTTGAGCGAACGACAACCCGCTACTACACTCAACTTCCGCCATTTTCGCTGTACAGCCGACAGGATTTGCGTAGTGGCTCCGTTGATCGCATTCAAAGCACATTCGTCACGACACATTCTATAGACGACGGTAACTGGGCTGGTATCTGTTCCGGTGATGGCAAGCATTGTGGACAGTTAAAGACCACGTGTATACGTCTGCGCACTCCGGAGAAAAGGATGACGCTGCGTGTCCGAACCGATGCAAGTATTGTCTGAAGCAACCATGGCCAGACAGAAACTGCGTAAGGTAGAAGTTTAACTCTCCGTGCTTCCTCTTCATCCAGATCGACAAATCCGTGTCCCAATCTCATTGCCATATGGCTATCGACTCCGCTCTCACCAGCTTCCGAACTCATCTGGTATTTCTCCCCTGATAACATTCAATTTCTCCGCGAGAATGATGCCAATCGGGATCGGCAAGATTCTGGCTACCGCATTAATGGCCTTCGCCGCCTTTCCACGTGGCTGTTGAAATTTAGCGTCCTCGATCATCACACCCAAAAACCTCAGCACGCGCTTCGAGGCTATGTCAAGCCCTCCGAAGACGATTTCGCCTAGCTGTACCGCATAGCAGTTGCTGACCATTAGCACCTCCGTTTTGTGGTGGGCTATCTGCATCTTTGTCCCCTGCATCCAGTTTTCAATTACGCCGATTGCGTTGGTCTTTAGGATTTCCATTTCTTCCAGTGTTTCGCCTTTCACTGATAATACTATGTCATCTGCAAAGCCAACGACCACTACGCCTTTGGAAAGGTTCAGCCTCAGCACACCGTTGTACATTCCGTTCCAAAGTATTGGGCCAAGGATGGAACCTTGCGGAACTCCCGCCGTGATGTTCACCGATTTCCGCCCCACGGAGGTCTCATAGCTCAGAACCTGGTTCTGAAAGTAACTCTTTAGAATTCTGTACATGTAATAAGGGACTCTCATTCTTTGAAGCGACTCGGCAATAGCCTCCCAGATGGTACGGGGCATATTAGCCTATACGATGCTTGATGCGCCGGAGGCAGCAACACAAATTTCTGTATTTTCCACCTGTAGGAGAAATTGCGTTTCTCTAGACATATCTGTAGCACATTCCTGTACATTTCCGTGAATGCCTGACTGACTGACTGACCCATAAAATTTGTAGGTCAGGATTGTCCATTGACTGTCCCAGAAAATAAGGGCATACTTTTCTAACGCTGTCATTTGAACAGTTTACAACGAATACAGTTTTATTCGGATAGTCTGTCGGCTCCATCTCAATGATTACATCCAAACGTAAGACCGAACACAACTAACAGTAAAGTTTCACGCGTTTCGAGAGATGGGAAAGACTTTCCCTTGAAAAACGCCGTGCTATTATCAGAAAGTTAACGAAACTGGAAAACGTTGGTGTGAAAGCGGTGCGTATTGCGATCCGGAAGTTCGGGGAGGTGTATTCCCTTGCGGATCGAAAAAAAGGAGCATCGAACCCCTAATTGGACGAGCTTTTTCTATGGCAAAAGTGGCCTCAGTTCGCGATTTGGCTTAACACCTCGAAGTCCAACGGTCAACGAACCAAAAAGAGATTGAAACTGTACACGTAAAATAAGCAGAATCAGCCAAAAAGAAGTCCTGCGCGAACAGGGGGAAACTTTATGACATAGTTTTCGTCAAGAATAAGTACTGCATCATGATGGACGACCATACGTATTCTAAGTTGGACTATGAAGCATTGCCGGAATCGCCACATTACACCATTCGTAAACACTGAAAAATTTGACAAGAGGGGATATATTTTTTTATTGTCATACAGGTTTGGGCCGAGCCCTAGTAGCACACTTGTTGCCATTCGGTTGAGATAACATAAATATGACTTGCTAAGTCATAATCAAGTTATTACAACTATTCATGACCGTACTGTGCTACTTGGCAAGGGTCTCAGATTGCTACGAAAGTTTGTCCACGCGTAGAATTCATGGATATATGAATAAAAAACAATATTAAAATATTCTGGGTTGCCAGTTTTTCTGGAAAACGCCAATTGGAATTTTTAAATTTTCCCAAACATCACTAAATTCAAAAATTCATAACTCAAGAACGATTCATCGTAGAACAAAGAAAAAACTGAGAAACGTACGAGCAAACAAGAAGACGACGGATTTTTTATTATTTTTGTATGAAAAAGAACTGAAAAGCCACTACTCACCCATCGCCCAAATTTCACCAATGTACACACTCAGATTATTTTACAGAAATCTATAAAGTTTTACCGGATTCTCAACAGCTGAACGTTCGGTAATCCGATTTTACGGATTTCGGTAAAATTTTATCGAAATCCAGTAATTTTTTTACAGATATCTGTAAAATTTCACTGAAATCCGAAAAATCGGATTACCGAACGTTCAGCTGTTGAGAATTTGGTAAAACTTTACAGATTTCTGTAAAAAAATCTAAGTGTGTAAGCTAATAAATTAATCATCAAGATTTTTTTTTTAAATGTATCATGATTCAGAAAATAGTTCTTCCGGCTTTTACAAGCAATTTTCCTTAAATGTGGGAAATTTTGTAATGGCAACCCTGATTTTTTTATTATAGTTTTTTGTTCATATACCCATGTACCGTACGCATGGAAAAGATTCGTAACAATCTGAGACCCTTCGGCTTAAACCTGCACAATGATAAAAAAAATCCTCAAAAGGCGATGGTCTAGCAAGCAATTTACTCTAGCGGTAAATTTACGAAGCCGTACACTCTCGCTTCACTTTACTCAATTTTTGAGTACAATTGTATGCTATCTCTTTTTCTCTCACAGAAATGTTACTCAATTTTCGTAAAAAGTGTATCTACTTAAAAATTGAGTTGATCTACTTTTCATCGAAAATTGAGTAACATATCCGTGAGAGAGAAAGAGATAGCGTACAATTGTACTCAAACATTGAGTAAAGTGAAGCGGGAGTGTACATCGTAAATGGAGCAATGAATGCACCTATTTACGTCAATCAATGCTTGTAAAAAGAAACTTGTTGCCGCTCGGTGATCCGTCAACATGACAATCCTGTAATATTCTGGCCCAACCTTACTTCGGGTCATTACGCTAAGTTGACCATGGACTGGCACAAATAGGAAAACGAGATAATTGTTCCTAACACATGAATCCCCCAAATTGCACATAAAATCGTCCCATCGAAAGATTTTGAACTACGATCAAGAGGTATCTTCGTAAACATGTTCACCCAGCTGTAGAAAAGTTCGAAAGAGATTGGACAAGAGCGTCTAAAATCGTTGCTAATCAATCTATGCAGAATCTTTTGAAAAACGTTAGAGGAGTTTAAGCACATGCTAATACATGAAAACGTAATCAAAAATCTTTCTTGAACTGTTGATAAACAATATATAAGGATGAAAGTTGACATGAACAAAAATCCAATTTTTAATGAAATAGGCGTGCCCTTTCTTTTTTGGACGGTCTATAGAATGAATGTTTTTGTGAATTTAAAACTCATTTATCTCAAAAACTCATATTTGGATTCAGCGAGGCAAAATGTATAAAAATCAATAAGAAATGTCGTTTAAATAAAAGATTCTATTTTGTCGACTAGTGTAATGAAACGCCGTTTCTTCAATGTCATCAGAATCAACGTGCACAGCCCTCTCCTAGGAAGGGACGATGACGATAAGGACGCTTTTTTACGTACAGCTGAAACGAAAATACGGCAGCTGCTCTTGCAATGACGTCATAATCCCCATCAACACATGGGGCGGGACCAATGACTTTAATTTTTCGTCTTAGAAAACCCCAACGGTGCCGACTGGAATTGATACCAGAACGATTGGGGCGAAAGACAATCACGCTTACCACTACATCACCGACGCCGTCCGTTATCGAAGGTCTCAATGCTCTGGTCGGCCAGGAGGAGGAATTCAGACCGGTATTAGGGAAGTTCAGCGCACACCAGTATACGAATGAAAATGGCCTCAGGTTCATCAACTTCGACGCCTCCAAAAATATGGCCCTACGTAGTATCTATTTCTAGCACAGCCTCCCATTTCATCACACCCAGGAATTACCACAACAGACTGAATCACAAATCGACCAAGTTTTAATTGGCTTTCCGTCAACTCTCGAATATTATTTACGTCAGAAATTATCGCGGCGTAAACGAAGTCAACTGAATTTCTGATATATGATAAATTTTTTTAATACATGTGCACAGTCGCCATTTCGCCGTTAATACATGTGCAAAAGTCACATTTCCTTGACGCTGCAACGGAAAAAAACACACATTCCGTTTGCTTGCGCTCAAATCCATCAGGACTCTCCGGAACTTCTCAATCAACTGAGCTTCTATGCACCTGAACGAGTGATACGACAACGAAACTTTTTGCACCTTGAGCCTCGTAATCATCTTTATGGTATGAACGAACCCCTGCGTGCTGCTGCCGATGCGTTTAATAGTGTTTATTCCTTGTTCGATTTTAATATGTCATTGACTACCTTTATAAGACGATTATTTTAATGCTAGCGTTAACTGGTTTATTCATTAAGACAAACATATGTCAGATGAAATGTACAACAACAAATAAACAAATAAACAAGTATCTTGTGTCAAATCCTTTTCTTTTTCTTGCAGAAATTCGACACCAACAGTTCCGGTTGAACATGTCTCGTGACTACGACCTGATGGGCGTTCCTCAGGATAACCCTGCGCTGGTGAAGTACGTTCGAGACATTCACATGAAGAAGTACCCTATGACCTTCATGCGCAACGCCAACATTCCGATGGAGCACCTGAACTTTACCAATCGTCACGAACTGACTCCGGAGATGGCACACTTCATTTCGGACCTGTTGGGTAAGAAACGCTTCGGAACGTTCTTCCAATCGCTAACCGGAATCAGCGATTCCATGATGACGGCACCGTGGCTAGCGGAAACGATGAACTGGGGAGGCTACCTGGTGGAACCCGATCCTCGAAAGTACTTTTCACTCCGCAAACAAAACGCATTCCGCCCCAACGTACAGGTGATTCATGCTTGTTTATCGCCCAACACCTACCCCAAAGAGGTTAGTACCGTCGCGATGACACGCGAATGATTGATTGACACACGATTTGTTTGTCTGAGGTTTTAAGCTATCGGCCTCACCCTTTTATCCTTTACCGTAGGTTACGCTCCACCACGATGACGACAGCGAAGTTCGAATCAACAGCGTGCTAGATGAGGAAACTGAGTGGTTCCACCCACGTGTCAAGTGTTTCCCGGTGTACACGCTAATGTTGGCTGTGAATAGGACCTCGATTGATTTGCTCAGCCTCGGCTGCCAGGGACAGGAACTACAGGTAGGAGGTTAATTTCTATAATCGAATGCAACCGCACCGCAATAAATGGCAATTTCCGTCAACCTGACGGATGTCGGTTTTGAGGGTGGTAAAAAGCATTGTCGTTAGTGTTGAGTGCAAAGCCATCCGATAGGGGACGATTGATGGAATCGATTTTTCTTTTCAACGTTCAACACGACGAAAATCCTCATGAAATATTTTGTGGACGATTTTATTTGTAAAGAGTAGGTAGCTTTAATGAAATTTTGGATAAGCTATGAGTTTAACTGAAGCCTCCACCTCTTATGTTCAAAGCCAAAGCCATAACGGCACTTTGAATTTTTGAAGGCATGAATCTACAACATTTATAAAATTACATACATTTCGCATATCAAACTTCAATCCCCTTTTGCAGGCAATCCAATTGAACAATTAAAGTTTTTTTAAGTTATATAAAGCTCATAAAATTTGCAAATTTGCCACATCCCAGCAAAACCTCTACAAAACCAGAATTTGTTTAGGGGTCTAGCCTGGAAAGAGTTTGAAGAGGTTTTACAAGATTGGTTTCTTGCAAACAAGGTTGTAAGGAGATTTTTGCGGACTTCTATAAAACCTATTTTAAACTACGATAAAAGCAATATGTCGTTAGTAAAAAAAAAAACAAATCTGTTCTATACATTTAAGTCCAAGATGAAAAGGGCTGCAAGAATACACAAAGGTTTTTTTTTTGCACGGGGGATACGTTCCACTTTTAGTATGGAACCGTGTAAAAAAAGACTAAGTTGATAAATTCTCATGCTTAAACATTTGATATTGCTTAGATTTTTTTGTATGCGTTACCTTTCCTTGCAATGGTCAAAATGCAGTTTTTAAAATTTTGAGTATTTATACCAAAAATTGTGATTTTTTGAAAAACTGCCATATGATTACTTTTGGCCCAAAACGTAAAATGTGATTTGAATTAAGTCGATAAGTTGTTCAGTTCGTTATCGCCGAAAACAACCCGTGTAAAAAAACCGTGCAAAAAAAACCTTAGTGTATAATTCGATCTTGTCAAATTCATTCGGCAGCAAACTGATAAAATATAACTCTTAAAGCAGTCCTCAACAAGTTTATCAAATTAAATTTGAATAATGCATCAACACTATCAAACACTTCACATAGTGTAGTTTCAGATGCCAAAGCAAATATATCGCTAGATTGAAAAAATGAATCCTTTGAAAATGTTTGATTCTGTGGATTATAAAATATGTGTTTAATTAATCAAATTCTGTGTCCAACGCCCTAGAAAACATCATTTCCGTTATCTCGTTTGATGAGCTTGGTAGATTTGACAAGAATAGAGTAAGAGTCAATGATAGTTATCGCGAAAATGATAATTATTAAATATCAATTGCAATTTACCAATTTACGGTAGCATGAAGGTTCTTAACATAAATAATTCGACTTTTATGAAGATAATTTGCCGACTGGATTAATTTCATTCGAGATTCAAAAAGATGGATAGCAGCATTTATTGTTTTAAAGTGGTTTTGTTAACAAAACGTCAAATTTTGTTTACATTTTTATAGTTTGAGATTAACTGTAGTTACGCGGTTTTAGTGAAATTTTCTCTGCTCGGAAACAATTTTCCCATAATATGAGATGAGATGGATTTGTGATTATTAGTTTTTCGTTTTCGGATTAGCGAACCCAGCCGGCACACGAAATCGTTACTACGGCAGCAGTGGAGAAAGTATTTTCTGTGTGTTTTTGTTTCGAAGTTGCGATATATTTTGTGTTTAATTAATTCTTGACTACTAATTAAAACAGACTGATTTTATAAACACAGAGTTTCAAAAGTAAATTTATCAGAGCTCTCAGCAGCTCCACGAAAACTAGCATCACCATCATGTTAAAGAAATGTTGTTCCTTGTGTTGGTGGTCCTAGCTTACAATTTCGTGCAATTTCAATTTGCTTAGGGTTTGAAGAATTTAACGTCTGAATCTTTTTTCCCCTCTTTGTTTACAAAATTAGATACGTCTGTTTGAATAAGTAGTCGAGAATTCTTGGACTGCGAATTGGCCTTAGTTTTTAGTGTGCTATTGAACTCGCGAAACCTATGCGGATTCAGGTTTTGAAGGTTTTTTCATTTGCAAATAGAGCGGAATTTTATAACATGATTTATTAACAGAACATAGCAACAATATATATGCTCGTTTGTTCTGTTATGAAAATAACCGGTTCTAGAATTGCGTCTATAATTAAACAATACATTTCTGACGTTTTATGTCAAATTCCAACAAATAATATATGTACACATTTATAATTGGTTGTTAATTAGGATTAAAAAGGAAGAAATGTTTAAGATTATTTGTAAAACTAGCGTATTCTGATTTTATATTCAAACTTAATGAAGTTTTGTAGACAGTAAAAACTTAAGTTTTAACCGAATATGCTCAGTTCCCTTAAATGTTACCTAGAAATGAGAAGGAAAATTGGTATTTTCCATTTAATTCCAACTACCTTTATTATCAATATAGATACGCGTATTTCGTCTACAATGTGCAGACTTCTTTAGTGTCGTGTACTAATTACTCGACAGTACACGACACTGAAGAAGTCTGCACATTGTAGACGAAATATGCGTAACTGTCATAATAAGCGATAAAAATTGTTGGAATTAAATGGAAAATACTTATTTTTCTTCTCTTTTCTAGTTACAGGTACTAAACAGCTCATACTTTCTAGGATTCCTTAAAGGCTGTTTTCAAACAAAATAGGTTGTTCGTTGTCCTAATAAAACTACAATGAATAACATCATAAGCCAATGTGCTGTTGAATTGTTACTTGGGAGGTCATTAAAATTTGATGATTGAAATGCACATGGCTTCCAATATTCATATCATAAAAATCTGGTTTAATCCACGGATGGTGAGGTTTGACATATCTGATTCGTACACATCAAATTAATGAGTCACGTGTTGCTTGTGGTATACAAATTAAAAAAAAATTCCCCCGGTTTATAAGGCTGAGATTCGAGCAAAGTAGTCAACAATACGAAAGCAGGTCTAGGTCTAGAAGGGCATAGGCATCTTCTTCTGCTTGGCTTTATACGACGAACGGAGCTCTGCCTGCCACCCAAATTTGTAGCTTTGAAGCTTTCATTTGAGAGCTTTATTTGCCATTGGCATTTTTTTTTCTTTTTCATCGATATTTTGAGCCCTGGGCTGGTTTATCTCCCGTCCCCCACCTTTTATTGGGTATTTTCGTAACTTGTCCGGGGGTGAGATTCGAACTCATGACTTTGGCGTGAGAGGTATGGATGGTATGGATGTAAACCCTCTAAAGACGATTATTCGCTTATGCTTCAAGCATCAATCGAATTTACCATCCGAAAAAAACATTCGGTTGTAAGAGGAATCGAATTCCGGATCGATAGCATAGCATCCTTACTGTTGGTTTAAATGGAGCTAAATCGGCTCTCAATGACAAGCAAACATAACACATTGTTAGTGGCTCATTAAGCCGGATGAATTAGGGATTGGGTCATTCGGTAGAATGCCATTAGGTCGAACACCTTTAGGCCAAATCGGTCATTAAGCAGGCTGAGTGACTGAATCACTTTCTGTTCTGGTTTCATTTTAGCTGGTTTAAAAGCTTCAATCTTAAAAGAACTGCTTGTGATTCAAAGAAGGAAAAGTATCTCTTGACTCATACGCTGAATTTTGTCCTAAAGATTACGAGAACACAAGAATACTGCCAGTTGGCGCCCAACGTATAAACACACAGGATAAAATATCGTTTCTCCCGCGCGTGGGATACTTCCACCAAAGTTGGATTTGGGGAGAATTAACAGGGGTGAGATTTTTCGCAACATTCGTCACTCGTTTAATATTATGCATTGTACATACAGTATGTAAAAAAAAAAATTATCAACTTCTACCGTCAAAACGCAATTTTCCTGTTTTGCAGTTGAAAAGTGAGCTGTTTATATGGATGTTGTTGTATGATTTATTCAGTTTTATGTGCTTATCATTTTGCCATCGAATTAACATGACATTTATCTTCCTTTGGAAAACTATGGTGCGGTCAATGAAACGGTAGAAAAGAATGCACAAAAAAAGTTTATCGACCTGCATATAATTAATAATATTTGAGAGTGTATTACACGGTACCTTTCACTTTATCGAATGTAAACATTGCAAACAGCGCACAGACGTGGCTGGGTAGCTCAGCGGTTACTCGTTCTGCTTACTGAGCAGATGGTCGTGAGTTAAATCACAGGCCTGTCCCCTTCCTTGCCATTTGTCACTTGCCTTTTTCTAACACCACTAGATTTAAAATAACTTACCACAGTCAATCCATGATCAAAAAATAACCTGCCTCACTACACAAACTATCCTTCACTTGACAATAATTGTGGAGACGCAGAGGTAAACACGGTCTCTAACCAAAGATTGTCAAACTAATCATCCTTCCCCCCTCCCCGAAAACCGTGAAAACTTCCCCGGCGCCGGTACTGATCTTTAAATAGAATGAACTAGTGAACTTGTTCATTGAGGATGTAAAGCTACTCCCAGCTCCATCTGTGTGGTTCTCTGTGCAACTACACTACACACAGAGTTTTAATTACCGAAGTCGGTAAAATTTGACTGGGTTTTCAAAAAGCTGATAATTCAGAAATCAACCGAGCAGTATTTTGCTTTGCTGAAAACTCTGTAAAAGTATAAACCGTGAAATGTCAAACACGACTACTGAATTTTTCGGCACTTTCTTTTTTTACCTTCGGTTTGCTGAGTTTTTCGGTATTTCTTTGGTAAAGTCAGCTGTATTTCTGATCTATTGAAAATAAAATAAGTTTTCAAGAAGGCAAGCCAAATAATGCCTTGGAACTTTTTTTTTTACCTTTGTTAGTTTTATTTTGTTAGTTGCGTACAGTATTTCATGTTCAATGAAAACTTTAGAGGAAAAAAAAACATATAAGGCAGCTAGAGTTATCCTCTGAAAATTTTTCTTTCATATGGAGTATGGGGTTGTCGCTTTTGTTCGTTGGGAGAGGTTCATCGTGCTGAAAAAATAACGAAATTGTAAATCCGGATACAGATCGCCGGCCAAAGAAACAAATTATTAAAGCTAAAACAAACTACAAAATCAAATGGAAAAGTTTACTTACAAAATAATTCCTGATCCTCTACATTGATTTCCAAACGTTGCTCGATGATTAAATCTATTTTGCACATGTTAATTATTTTATGCACACCACAAAACAACGCAAAGGAATGACAAGTCATGGTTTTCAGAGTACTGATGGGTTCAGTAATTTGGATTTTTTTTTCCCAACTGAAGTTCATTACAACACAAAAATACTGAAATTTCGGTATTATTTTTACTGAAACTTGATGTCCCGTAAAACGTTTATTTTACCGAAAATTCAGTACTCCTTCTTTGATGTTGAAAACATGCAAGCTGTGATTAAGTGTGGGGTTCCGTTAAGCAAAAGAGTAGCAACTACAAAATGCACGGTCTTTTTTTATTTAAGAAAAACAATGCAAACTGATATTGCGCTAGTTCGTAAATATACGGTTACTAAAAAAAATCAAAAGTTCAAAAAATGCGGTTTCATCTTACCAGCGAAACGATCAGGACGTCCATCAAAGACAAGTTCTCGCATTGACAGGACTATCGTAAATTGATGACTGGAAGAAAATCATATGGTCAAATGAGACTAAAATAATGCTATTTGGGTCTTATGGTATCATTAAAAAATGGCGGAAGACCGGTGAATTCTTGAAAAACTAGTGTTTAAGGCCGACAGTTATGATTCGGTGCTCGAAGGCATCGTTTGGTGTTGGAGAGCTTAAATTCATTGACGGAATAATGGAAGAGGAAATTTATCTGGACATATTGCAGCGAAAACTTTCAGCTACACAAGATACACATTCCAGCAAGATGGGGACCCAAAGCATACGTCAAAACTGGTATCGTAATGGTTCAACGAACGAAAAATCGACGTTCTGGAGTGGCCAGCACAGTCGCCTGACCTTAACCCAATAGAACACCTGTGGTCTATTTTGGAAATTAAGGTTCAAGAACTATATCCAACACGATTCAGCAATTACGACAAGTAATTGCAACTGGATGGGTCAAAATCAAACCAAAAATGTCTGCTAAGCTTGTTGAATCAATGTCACGAAGATGCCAAGCTGTTATTGAAGCCACGGGTGGTCACACAAAATATTGAACAATGTTATATTAACTAGAAATTAGAAGAAAAATTAGTATCTTCCATTTAATTTCAACTACCTTTGCTTATCTTCGACAGATACGCGTATTTCGTCTACAATGTGCAGACTTCTTCAGTGTCTCGTACTAATAACTCGACTTAAGTCGACTCAAGTCGAGTTATTAGTACGAGGACACTGAAGAAGTCTGCACATTGAAGACGAAATACGCGTATCTGTCGAAGATAAGCAAAGGTAGTTGGAATTAAATGGAAGATACTAATTTTTCTTCTAATTTCTAGTTACAGGTATTCCATTAAACACCTCAAACCCTCTAGGATTCAATGTTATATTATTATTTAGTTATAAACTGGATAAACTTTTTTTTGCGTATTTTTTTCTATCTTTCTATTGATCATACCCTAGCTTTTCAATGGAGAAAAAATATCATGTGAATTTGATGGCAACATGACACGCATTTAAAATTGAATAAATCATATAAAAACATTGATAGAAACAACTTTGACGCGGCTGGGTGGTTACCCGTTCTACTTACTCAGGAGATGGTCGGGAGTTCCATCCCAGGTCTGTCCCCTTCCTTGCCAATTGTCACTTGCCTCTTTCTATCACCACTAAATGTAAAATAAAAAGCAGTCTACTGCGCTTTCTTTCATTGATCGCTTCACTTACCACAGTGCATCCATGATCTAAAAATAACCTGCCTCACTAACACAACTATCCATCCCTTGGCAATTGTAGAGATGCAGTGGTGATCACGGTCTCTAATAAAAACGATAGTCATACTAATCATCCTTCTTCCTCCTTGCCCCAAAGACCGTGAGGACGTGGCCGGCGCCGGTACTGATCTATAAATAGAACTAGTGAACTTGTACATTGAAGATGTAACGAATTGTCGTCATCTCGGGCCGCTTTGTACTCAGGGGGTTTTCTGGCATCTTATTGGCATTCGCAGCCAATGACCAAGGATATCCCCAACCAGGTAAATCGAGAAAATTTCCATACCGAAGAAATCCTGAACCAGCCCTAGTCAAACTTTGACTTTCAACCACAAAAGAATTGACATAGAATTCCCCGACAATCAGCCAGACTACCAACATACCTTTAAAGTATAATGTGTTTTGATCATGAAGATTGTTCCAAACAGAAACGAGGCCCATCGGTGACCCAACTGATAATGTGATGTGATGTGATAAGAACCCACCATCAGTGCAAGGAATACCTATGTCTGCAGGACTAGCATCAGCAGGTAGCCCCAGTCGATCTCAATGAGAACCTTCGGAAGACCACGGCCAAAACCGCGTGTTTTCACTAGGAGCTGGCGACTCCACGAACCCTTATACAGTCAACAGATCCTTCGACAGCCTTAAGCGAACCCCCCTATTCCCAGTTATATAGTTGTTATAGTAATAGTGGATTTTTTTTTAGCAATTTCATGGAAATTTCACGGCTATATTGAAGGTAGCTAAGATTCATTTAACAAATTTATTTCTGTATTTATTTGTACTAGTGAACATGCTGAGATATTGTAAATTTCTACTATTCCTAATAAAATAGTTGTTTAAAAGGCCCATCGGTGACCCTACTTCCCAAATACCGGAATCAGGTCCAATAAAAGCAGCAACTTCAACAACGCATCATCGTAAACCTAACGATATCTCCAGAAGTTTTCAAGATTTTTCGCCCATCTTGTGAAGAAGACGACAACGACCGTTCGACAGTACAGACCCTAATTATCAACCTAAAAACCAATCGACCGTTCGTCAAAGTCAAAGTTGCTCGACAGCGGTAGCGGTGCTACTGTCATGAGTATTCAAGGATTGTGAAAAATTTCTTCTGCTCCTTTGATAGATTTCTACCGTCCGTGTAAATTACGTTCATCCAAAAAGGTGGTCACAATATACTAGTTCAAGAACAATGTTATCTACCGTTCATACTCAGGTTGTCGAAAATATAAGTGACGATTTTGGTGGATTCCGTTTCGATCCAGGTCTCGGATGCCGAAAAACGCTCGGGCATCGCGCCGAGTAAATTGAACCCCACGACATTGGCCGTGCATACAATTATAATAAACAAGGAATTCCAGGGAAAAGATCCGTTAATCCGGTATCTTTATGAACCAGAATAAACTGGCACAAGTTTGGAGTTAGGCAGTTAGATGGCGTTCGATGGGTATTATAATAAAAAGTCCGATTTCGATTGGTCTTTGAATATCGTTGCCATATACCGACTAAACTGTCCTTCCGTTCGTTCGTTTGCGAAATACAATTTTACGATGTCCTCATGATTAACTTGTTATGCTTTTGATTTTTTTTAATGTTAATTTTCGTACAAGTGTTTACTTATCTCTGATAGACATAATTCTCCTTCGAGTTGTATATAACCAAACTGAGCTGCTCTTCAATTTTATCAACCTTTTCAAATTCTAAACCGTTTCATTCTAGATCCTCCAAACCATTCCGTTCGACCGGGTCCACGTCAAGGTCATCTCCATCCATCTGGTCCACTACTACGAGGAGGATGAAATGATCATCGATGTGGACGAGTACGTGCAGAACATCACCCGCTTCCTGTTGAGCAAGTCGTACAAAATCGTCCGCAGCTTCGATCGCAACTTCATCTATCAGTACGTAAGCGTCAACAGTGGCCTCGGTGCCAGCATCAGCCGTGTCAATAGCGTGGTGGGTCCGAGCGATGGAACCGGTTCTGTCTCGAGTGGCAGCGGCGATGGCATTACCAGCACGAGCAGCAGCAGCAGTATTAGTAATGTTAAGACCACTAGCAATAAGATTAGCAATAGCGAAAAGGGTGAAGTTGTACGGAAGATGGTTACCACCGCTTCTCCGACTTCGGCGTCCACGGTGAAGATTGCCGCCGCGGCTGAGATGTTGCTCGAGGGTGGCATTGGCAGTAGCAGCGGCAGCATCAGCACTAGCAGCAGTAGCATTATGAGCTCTATGGTGAACGTAGAACGCGGAGCGATTGTGGTTGAGGACCTGGAGGAACCGGAACTGCAACCGCAAAGCTCCAGCTCACCTCCGATGGTTAGTGCGCTGTAGTTGAAACAGGTTGATAAGTTTGACACGGAAAATATCCGCAGTTGCCTTGATTGAATGACTTCGAATTCGAGAATAAGAAAGTGCGCGCGCGAATTAGGATACGAAATTTTACACGATACACCGAAGCTACCGATTCATCATTCCAGAATGGTTGTTTGCTCTCTAGTTTTTCATCGGTATATGATCAGTTTTGCTGTAGATAGTGGACGAAGAAGTGTGGAAAAAAGAGCTAGCATTTAACCGAAGAAATCCTATCATCAAGAACGGGTTCACATTATATTTCCTTTAACCTTATTGGGAGGTTTGTTTCAGTTTTGCATTTCTTTCAACGCTCTCTGTATGGGATTGAAACATACCTAATCAAACAGGAGAAAGATTATACCGAAATATATTCATATATTTATTGAATTCTAGCATTTAGGACAAATATCATCTACTTATTTTCAGAGACGAACAGTTTCACAGTAACTTTTTAGAAGATTTTCAATTGGAGAAACATAATTGCTCAAAAACAAACCAGTTTGAAAAAGAAAGATTCGAATTCATTGTTGGCAATTTAAGAATTAGATTGTGTTCGGTAAAACTTTGCTTGATACTGCCTTCTTTTAGGGCAAATTTTAGTTTGAACTGAAATATCCATCGTACGCTAAAAGTTCGTACAATTATTATGCATTTTTTGTTAAGATTTAGTAGTTAGAGAGAAACTTGAAATTAAGTTGCTTATGAGTATTATTACCCTGCATAAAATACTGTATTTTGTTTAAATTCTTTTAATGAAACAAAAAGTGAAATTGTGGCGATTTTTAACTCTTATTTTATCCTAAAATGACAAAACAAACCTATCATAAACCATAACAAGAACGAGTGAGAAAACTGAATGTAGTTTTATACATTTATCTACTTAAGCGAGATCTGGCTCCTGGTTGCGCAACAGTGAAAGAACACAGAAACTGATTAACTTTTAAGTACCTTTCATTTGACTGCTGTTGAAACTGACACTGATAGTAAACGAGAAACGGCCTGAAGTAGGTTAAGTTTAATTTAAAAATTAAGTGCCCGCCGAAAATTATTGCGAAAGAAATCACCTTGACTGTTGAATCACAACTGCACTGATCGCGAAAGCTGTGCACTAGAGTGCAGCGTAGAAAAATGCAAGTACATGTGTCATGGGCCGATTGTCTCTGATGCATTTCATGCGATGTTGAGGTTATGTTCGCTCTCGAAACTGCACTTCCGCTCCGATAGTTGCAGTTTTGCTCTGCTGCTTTATTTAGAGGTTCACTTTTAGAAGGCGCAATATGAAGGCGCTCTAGTTTTTCGGTAAACCTTCAACCACAGGTAGTTGTTACTATAAGTACAAACTCATTTCCATTTTGTTCGACTGGGTCAGTAAATACTGCATGGTATTTATTTTGGTTACAAATGATGACGTAGGACTACGCAACTAAATGTATGCCATTCAGATTGTACAATGCTATATTATTCGAACTAAGCCTTTCAGGCCTAAAATTTACCAAGCGTTATTATTTGTTTATTTATAATCATATCATTCGACAACATGGTCTTAATGAAAACGCAATGTATAATAATAGTACTAGTTATTAGCTAAAAACACGCATTGTGCGAAACCGTTCTCTAAATGTGTTAGTTGACAAATTAAATGGAAAACATCATGACTTGATTGAGATCTTCTGGAGATAGAGTTTGTATTTGTATTTGTCTTTGATTCATCGGACTTTGTGGTCTACATGAAGTACTTAAATCTAATAAAAGTCAACGTTAAAAACGGTTCAGCAAGCGGTGAAGAAATCTTGAAGCGGACATGTTGAAATCAAATTCGTCGGATTCTACGTTGAACCGACGGATCATGGCGACAATGGAACTATTTGCAGCATGATTAGTTGCTTGTAGTTCTTCGTGAAGCAACGGTCTCGGTCGAAGGGTTCGGGTAGGAGCATATAGACTGATTCTCGACAGCAACTCAGGAACATCATATTCAGATAACAGAAGTTTGGCAACGAATACAGATTGCGCGACATTCCTTCGTTTAGCCAGAGTATCCAGCCCTAGCAGGCGATAGCGATCGGCGTAAGCAGGCAAGTTTAACGGGTCACTCCAAGGAAGGTGGCGCAAAGCATATCTTACAAATCTGCGTTGGACAGCTTCAAACCGCGCACTCAATACAGCCTGGTAGGGGTTCCATAGAACAGATGCAAACTCAAGAATAGAGTGTACCAGCGAGCAGTAAAGAGCTTTGAAACACAGCGGATCCCAAGCTGGCGATTGGCTTTATCAATGGTACCTGAGAAGTGGCGAGTAAAGGTTAGTTTTTCGTCCAATACAACTCCGAGGTCTTTCACATGATCAACCCGTTGAAGTGGAGATCCAGCAATACTATAATCAAACTGGATAGCATTTTTCGTTCGACCAAAACTTATTACGCAACATTTTGAGATGCTCAGAACCATCATATTTCGCACGCACCAATTACTGAATATTTCAAGAAATTTCTGTAGTTCGTAACAGTCTGCTAGGCTTCGAACGACCAGATAAATTTTAAGGTCGTCTGCAAACAACAACAGAAAACCTCCATTTAGCAATATGAGGGAAAAATCGTTTATGAAAAGCGAGAACAGCAATGGTCCCAGGGTGCTTCCTTGGGGAACTCCGGAATGGTTTGAAAAATAGTCCGATGAATTGTTTCCAATATTGGCAGATACTTGACGTAGCACAAGATAAGATCGAAGCCATGTGCAGAAAGCAATGATACAACCAATTTTCTCCAGTTTAGCAAGCAGTAAGTCATGGTTAACTTTATCGAAGGCAGATTTGAGATCGGTATAATCAGCATCGACTTGGAGTTTTTTTACATATATTCTCCATGCAAAACGACGTAAAGCTGACAAGATTCGTTTCAACAGAGCGGCCGGGATAAAAGCCATGTTGATAGGGGCTGATGTAATTCTTGCAGGCAGCAAACAATTTGTCGTTGATCAGCGACTCAAATACTTTTGATTCCACACCGAGTGAAGTAATGCCAAGGTAATTTCTTATATCACTTTTGTCTCCTTTCTTGAAAACTGGAAACATAGTAGAGCACTTCCACTGCATTGGAAATTTTGATTGTTGGAGTGATAAGTTGAAAAGCAGAGAAAGTGGAGTAGCTAAAATGTCGGAGCAGTTTTTCAACACAGCAGAAGGAATCACGCTAGGTCCAGGATTGAAGGACGATTTGGTCTTGTGTATCGCCGAAAGAACCACCTGAACGTCGACAGCAAAGACATCCATGTTAATTACATCGCTGGGTACTTTCCGCACAGCACTTTCAATATCAACTTGAGATGGTGAATCGCTTGAAAATACACTCGAAAAGTGTCTTGCAAAAAGACTGCATTTCTCCTCGTTAGTCCGTGCAAGGTTTCTATCGAGAAACACACATGACGGCAGTCCAGTTTCCTTGCTCTTAGAGTTCACGAACGACCAAAATTTCTTCGGATGGCGTCGAAGATTTTCTTGTATGTGATTTACATAATTTTTGTAGCGGAGTTTGTTATAGCGCCGATATTCACTGCTGGCGCGATTAAAATCCAATTTGGTAGAGGCACATCGTCGAATGGCAAAAGTGCGAAGAGCCCTAGCGTGTACTCGTTTCATGTTGCGTAGAAGAGCATTAGTCCAGGAAGGTTTTCTCGGAGTTTGGCACTTCGGTACAGCTGCCAAAATACTCTCACGCAGCAAACAGTTGAAGCGGTCAACAGCTGATTCAATGTCAAGATCACTCAAAACATTCCAGTCGATACGGGATAAGCAGTGTCGAAGCAGTTGAAAATCAGTTTTGCGGAAATTGAGTTGATCGGTGCTTACAGGTTCATCAAAATGGAGAATAGGTTCGTATGCTATTGATATATCCAGAGCGGGATAGTAGTTATCAAGTGGCACAATGGCATCCGGAGCTTCAACGACAGTACATTTTCACAGTGAGTTCTTGCAGGTAAACACCAAGTCGAGCAAGTTTGATTGGACGTTGGAAACTGAATTAATCTGGCTCAGTCCTAGAAAACCAGTTCCATCGATGAGTAGGCAACTAGCAGGAGTAGAGGTTGAAGCAACCGGATCAGGAAACGCATATCCGTAACCGGAGGGCAACCAATTGAGTTGAGAGGATCATTCGAGCCATATTGAGTATTTCTTATCCTTAGTTGTAGAAATTGCCTGGATCGAAGAACACGTTGAGGGCAATTACTATGCAAACGCTCTAGCAATGCTGCTCTGTCAATTTTCGCACGAAGTATTTTTGCTCCAAATACTGCTTGATCCACCAAACGGCTATTTTGAAGCGTTTCAATGCCCAGCAAAGCCCGGCGATCTGCATATGGGGGTAGATTTAAAGGGTCACGCCAGGGCAGATTTCGAATAGCAGACCTCACAAACTTCCGCTGATTCAATTCGAGAAATCCACACCGCTTCGTAAGGGAACCAAACAACTGATCCATACTCCAGAATATACCGGACGAGCGAGCAATCCAGAGCACGTAGGCACAAGGGATCATCAAAGTCTTGAGCAGTTTTTAGAATGAAGCCTAGCTGACGGTTGGCTTTGTTAATTATTGCCGAATAATGCATCTTGAATGCCATGTGCGCGTCAAGTAGTACTCCAAGGTCCTTAATTTTATCAACACGTTGAAGTTGTAGTGAATAGGCATTCTACATCGATGCAACGATATTAAAGGGTGTGCACAGGTCAATTGCATCACTTTAAACACGCCCTGAAAAACTAGTCCCTCAACCGATTGTCATGAAATATTCAGGAAATAAAATACAATGTACAATCTTGCTTTAGGTATTTTTATTTAACTGTATTTCTGTACCAAAATCCAAAAGCCCGAACTTTCTTCTTAATACCACGCATAAGATTTTGTACAACGCTTGAACTGACATTTTTTCCGCTTTCAACCATGACATTTCCTGTTCTGTACAGAACATTTCCTGTTCTGTAGTGACAACTTTAGGATGCTTACGAAGTTCGTGTTTGGGGGGTTATGATCCTACCGTACGAAATTGACACCATTCGTCTTGTACCTCTCCAGAACATCCTTGGAGTAGTGACAAGAGGCTAGGTCCGGCTAAAAACTTGTAGGAACGTTGTGTGTTTTGAGAAACGAAAGCAGTCGTTTTTTCAGACATTCATTCATGTACACCTTGTCCAATATATTCCCATACAAAATAAAACTCTATTCATTTCTAATCGATAATCCAGATTTTATTGATAATGTTACCCATTATATTGCAGTATAATACTGATCAACTACAGCATATGTTTTGGAATAACACCGCCTTTAACCTTCTTGACCAGCTCCAGACGTTTTTCGAAACCGTCACAGGCGGCAGGCACGACTTCCATCGGTATTTCGTCCCAAATTCGTTTGATTACGGTTTTGAATTGGTTCATATTAGATGCCATGTGGTCATTTACCTTCGCCAGCATGTATGGCCATACGAAATAAACCAACGGATTCAGATCTGGTGAACTGGGAGGCCATTCATTCTTGTCCAAAAAGTCAGTCAAATTTTCTCGGCACTAGCCCTGAACGAGATTTGCACTATGCGAAGGCGCTTCGTTCTGCTGAAACACATACACTGAGAAAATTTATCGTATGACCGCCATAAGATACACTTATGAAATTTCGACATAAGGAAAAACTTTGAAAATCATAAGATGTACTTATGAATTGACGTCAGTGGCATTGGTGATTTTTTTCATAATATGGTCTATGATTTTTCATAAGATAATCTTATGAAGGAGCCTATATTCTATTTTAGGAATTTCATAAGCCATTCTAATGAAATTCTATTTCTGTTTTGTCCCATGTTTAACGTTCAAAATATCGACCTACAAAAACATATCGATGCTGAAACCCATTTTCCTAAAGTGCTAGTTCGTTAACTGCATCAACACGCATTTTGCAGGACTGATATTATGCATGTAAGACGTTTTACTATTACTGTGCAATTAAAAGAGATTAGAATATTCTATTCATCGAAAATAAATTTATTTCTATATAAAAACTTAAAAGAGGAGGCCACCCCTTGTATCAATCTGTATAAAACTTAGTACATTCAGACGCTCTACAGCTTCTGTGACAAGATAATGTTCATTTTTAAACAATATTTTACCTCTAAACGTGTTTTAAGCACGGAAACAGAAATCGAGGTCTGACAGCATTTCACAGCAATTCACTTTCGGTAGCCATTATTATTTTTCTAGGCACTTGAGTTTTTTCACATTGATATGACACACGGATTTCAAAAGAGCGCTTCTGAAATAGAATATAAGGTCGTATGAATTTCGTTCAGATCGTGTGAAATCCATATTAATCATGATGAAAACATGAACGAATCATAAAAAATCGCTTCATAAGGTAAGTCTTATGAAAATCATAAGCATTTTTTTCCTGAGTGTAGTGATCATCTCCAAACACCTCTTGAACATATGGCTTGACAACTTTTTTACAAAACTTACGTTTTATAATATACGGCATTTACTTTAACGCCCTTTTCGATGAAAACCAGTGGTAATTTGCCTCGCTTGCAAATTCCTCCCCAAACCATCACTGACGCAGCACTTTGGAACCTTGGGATATTCCTATCAATCTCTAGAACAGTTCTCGAAGAGAGAGCCCACAATCTGTCGTTCTGGACATTGTGGGATTGTTGCAAGACGAATAATTTTTCGTCGGAAAAGATATAATCTTCCCCACCGTGCTGCGACAAAAGCAGACTTGCTCTATCGAGTCGTTTCTGCTTGGAAGGTTCCGAAACTTCGTGAACCTTACGTTTCTTGAAAGCTTGGATTCCGAGGTCATTTTGCAGTATATTGTGCATTGACAATCTCGAAACATTCAGATCTGCGGCCATTTTACGTACAGAGCGCTGTGATTTTCGTCTAATCCGTTCCCTAACCAACACCTAACACCAAACTCCTTCATCGCTGGTAAAAGATAAACACCGAATGAAAACAAACGGACATAACCTAAAAGTGTTTGCATAAACATAGTGCAAAACTACACCAACACCTACGTGAAGCATGTGGAGTAGCTGCATCACACGAATGCAAGGAAAAAGTGTATGAGAATATATTGGACACGGTGTATACTTGACCATTTACAGTTGAACTTGTCACGAAAGGCTTGCTCTGTTTACTACGCGAACAAGTCCCCTGCAAAATCATAAATTTCTTGGGGAACTTTGACACTTGCTGCTGCCATTAGTTATGTCACGCAGTAGGAGGGGTGGGGGGGTTGTAAAAAGTCAATTTTTGCGTGACTTAATTAATGGACGTTCCCTTACGCGCACGGGTTTTAGCTGTCCTATTCTGTTTTTCATTGCGGTTTGGAGCTTTCTGAACTTTGAATCAACGGAGCCCGGCTCGTTTCTTGGCTTTCTGCACGAAACTTTTGGTCAAGTGTGGTTTTTTCGCGACATCCCGAACAGAACAGTTGGGTTTGCGTTTAAAGGCAGCAACCACTCGCTTGTGATCCTTCACACAGTACGGAACACTTGATCTACCACTCATCTTCTTCCGATCGACAGTTAAACGTTCCCCCGTTTATGACCCGAGACACTGTAGACTGGTGAATTTTCAACATCTTTCCGATGGCTCAGTGCGAAAGAAGTGGGTTGTCGAGGTGCGTGTGCAAAATGTTCTCGCGCACTTGCTGTTCCTTCGACTCCATTTTCGAAACTACGACACATTTCACAATGAAACTCACGTAAACAATACACGCTGAGGTTATTTCACCCAAAATTTCATTGAGATCAACCCAAAGGGCGGAATGTTTCAGCTTATTAAAAGTGATGCAATTTAACTGTGGACACCCTTTATAGAGCATTTGGAGACATTCACTTTAAGGAAGTTGTGGCTTCACCAAGAAGCAAATAGGTCAACAAGCTTTTGATGTCGTTTGCAATCAGTTTCGTCGGATGACAAGAAAAAACTTTCAAGTCATCAGCATAAATGAGCAATCCACCGCTTACCAGAAGGTTTACAACTTCTTTGAAATACATTACGAATAGTAGAGGATCCAGATTTCTCCCTTGGGGCACGCCGGACAGGGGAGAAAACCAGCTGGATTGCGTTATAAAGGGTGTCCACGATGAAATTGCCACACTATGAAATTGCTCTAACTTTTTAACCGTTGGGTAGAATCTAATGAAAATTTGGGTGGATTTAGTTCATAGTGCATTATTTACATCCTGCAAGTTTTAAAGTCCTGTGATCAAAACTCGCGGAAATGGAGTCGAAAGAACAGCTCGTGCGTGATAAAATCTTGCGCATTCATCACGAGAACAAGGATCTCTCGCATCGTTCCATCGCTAAAACGTTGGGAATCGCGAATTCCACGGTGTCGCGAGTGATTAAGCGGTTCGAGGAACGGTTGACCACCGATCGGAAGCCCAGAAGTGAAGGAAAAAGTATTCCGTACAACACCAAAAATCACAACCGCGTAGTTGGGGCCTTCAACTGAAATCCGAACGCCTCCGTTCGGGATGTGGCTAAGAAGCTGCACCTAAGCCGAAGTTTTGTCCAGAAGGCCAAAACTAAGGCTGGGCTTCGAACGTTCAAAGTACAAAAGGCCCCTAATCGCGACGAGAAGCAGAACAAGTCCGCCAAAACCCGTGCCAGGAAGTTGTACCTCAACATGCTGACGAAAGTTGAATGCTGCATCATGGACGACGAAACATATGTGAAGGCCGACTTCAAACAGATCCCCGGCAACCTGTTTTTCACGGCCAAGGATAAGTTCAGCGTTCCGGAGCATGTCCGCACTCAGAAGATGTCCAAATTTGCGAAGAAATTCCTGGTTTGGCAAGCCATCTGCACGTGCGGGAAGCGGAGTGCACCTTTCGTGACCCAGGACACGATGAACGGACAGGTGTACATAAAGAGTGCCTCCAGAAGCGGCTGCTTCCTCTCCTGAAGGCCCACAACGTCCCAACAATCTTCTGGTCGGATTTGGCCTCATGCCACTACTCCAAGGACGTGCTGAAGTGGTATGCGGACAATAAGGTCAATTTCGTGCCGAAAATGTTCAACCCTCCCAACACTCCGGAGCTCCGCCCCATCGAGAAGTACTGGGCGATTATGAAGCAGCACCTTCTTAAACGACCTAAGGTAGTGAAGACAGTCGAGGAACTGAAGAAAGTATGGGTTTACATGCAAAAAACGGTTGATTCACAGGTTGTGCAGAATCTTATGGCCGGGGTTAAGGCCAAGGTGCGGGCATTTGCGTATGGACTGTAAATAAAATACGAGTAAAATGGTAAAATGAAGTTTAATAGTTATTTCTCAATCCCTGAAAATTTGATGGCAATCGGATGAAAATTCGAATTTTNTTTACCAATTATAACACTCAATAGTCTGTTGCCTAAGTATTATCTAAGCCACTTACACATTCTGTTTGAAACTCCCAGTCGTTGCAGTTTTGCCTAAAGGATCATGTGGTTTACGGCGTCAAAGGCAGCTTTTATGTCAGTGTAAACTGTGCAAGTTGCGCTCCAGCATCCATTTCTAAAAAGACAGCCGCCGCAAATTTGCAATGATTACTATTCACCGATCGTTTGAGGTAAAATCCGTGTTAGCAAGAGCTAATGTAGTCTGGACACGTGCTTAGCAAAACTTCGTTGACAATGGATTCAAAACACTTGGAATCAGCTACCAGCGATGTTATACCTCGGTAATTAGAGACGTCGGTTTTTCCTCATTTCTTATGTACAGGAAACATATACGATGACTTCCACGCAGAAGGAAATTATTGAAATTGGAGAGATTTGTTGAAAATATCTTGCAGAGGAGCGGTCAGCATACCAAAATATCTTCTAAAGACGCACGAAGGAATACCATCAGGACCGGGGTTGTATGACTGCTACATCTTCACTTCAGAAACGTCAAACACATCAAAGTTTATCACATCTCTAGGGACACAATTCAGAGCCAATCTTATTTCATCTAACGGCAGGTCTTCGAAAATTCTAGCGGATGTTTGAGGAAACATTTTACACTTGTGCATTAAAGGCCATCTAGGTGCATTGAAGTTGGCAGGCCATTTTTTTTACGTATTTAATTAACGAAGCTCCCGAAGCATTTTGGGTTCCACCGAAGATCATCTTGCCTCCTTTTTACGTATACAAAAATCGCTATGGAAGATCATAGACGAAAACAGCTTTCCGGGGAAGCTGACCCCACTTATAAAGGCTACGATGGATGGAACCCAGTGCTGTGTGAGGATATCGGGTGGATTATCGGGTTCATTCGAATCCCGCAGGGGGCTTCGTCAAGGTGATGGTCTCTTTTGCCTCCTGTTCAACATTGCTCTCGAAAGTGTTATGCGACGAGTGACGTTTAACATGCGAGGCACGATTTTCAACAGATCCGGTCAATTTATCTGCTTTGCCGATGATGTGGATATTGTCGGCAGAACATTTGAGGCGGTGGCAGAGCAGTACACCAGACTGACGCGAGAAGCAGAGAAGATTGAGTTGAAGATAAATACGTCCAAATCGAAGTACCGATGAATTTGTCTATCTCGGCTCATTGGTTACTGCGGACAACGATCTCACGGATCTCACTGCTGTATCCGGAGGCGGATTATCTGTGGAAGTCATGTCTACTATTGGCTCCACAAGCAACTACGGTCGAACAGACTTAGCTCCCGTACGAAGTGAATCCTGTACAAAACGCTAATAAGACCGATTGTTCTCTACGGGCATGAGACGTGGACAATGCTTGAAGAGGACCTGCGAGCACTCGGAGTTTTTGAGCGACGGGTGTTAAGAACCATCTTTGGTGGAGTACAGGAGGACGGACTACCGAGGCGAAGGATGAACCATGAGCTCGCGCAACTCGTCGGTGAACCCAGTATTCATTAGGTGGCAGAAGCTGGAAGGATACGCTGGGCAGGACATGTTGCGAGAATGCCGGGCAACTATCCTGCAAAAATGACGTTTGACGGGAATCCAGTAGGTAGAAGACGACGTGGGCGAAACGAGTAAGATGGTCAGACCAGGTGAAGCAAGACCTAGGGGGTACAAGGTGCCCAAGGGATTGGAGAGGAGCAGCCACGAATCGGGCATTATGGAGGGATATTGTGTATCAGGCTATGTTATAGTATTGTGGCGTTATGCCATGTAAATAATTATACAAAAATCAATTGTATCCTCTATAGAGGTGACGCGCTTCATCGAATTGGCGTTTTGTGAATGGACATCTTCATTGACAGTATCTCTACAACAATCTGGAGCGATTCCTACGCAAAGCGTGAAGTTGAGCATGTGACCATTGACCAAGCTGGTTTCCTAGGACGTCTTTTGGGAGATACAGGAATGGAGAATTCTGGAAAAAGCCTTCGTGGCGCTTTTGGCGTCAGGACTCGACAACACCTCAGACCAATCAATCTCCGACAGCAACTGGTTCAGTCTAACATAATTTCCACGCCAAAAGTCACGACTAGTGAAGTCATCATCATGGTTAAACGATACTGCAGATAGGTGTAGTGTGGGGGTAAGTCAGGGCAGGATGATAGCGGTCAATGGGAACGACCTGCTCCGGTGCTTCAGCTACTCTTCCTTTTGTCATGCCCGTATCATTGGACAGTACTAGATCAAGAATACGACCGGAGCAATTGTTGATCAGGCTGCGTTGTCGTTACCCTTGAAAGGCTATAGTGGCGAGAAGTAAATGACTAGCAACTAGTCATTGTTGTTTTTCTACCAGACCAGTCGAGGCTGATTAAAATCTCCGAATAAAATTATTGCACTCGTGTCACTCCTGCTTCGATTGAGTTCGAACATTGCATCGAGATGATGCTGCATAAAAGAGCTATTTTGACTTTTATCCGGGGGTTTGTATAGTGCTCCTATCAACAACACGCAGGTTGTTGTACAAGCAATTTGATGTTTTGTGATTAAATTGGTTCTCAGTAACATAGAAATGATTGAAAAGAGCTGGATATATTTTTTGTGCTAGCCGTCCAAACTGGCGATTCAGAACTTAAGATCTACAGTTGTAAAAGTAGCTATATCCACTTTACATTGCTATGCTATACAATAAAACATATTCAATAAATGCCCTAGACTAACAGGCATTATTAGATAATCTTGGGATGTTCATGCCAAACAAACTAACTTAACTTTGTATAGCCCATAAAATAATTGTTGTAATTGTAGACTTTACGTTTTTAATAACCTAAAACTAACAAGGTTATCATATAATGTATGTGGACGTTTCAAAATATTCATTGAATACATATTCAAACATATGTTTGAATAGTTATCGTAGTTTTGAATAGCCCAAGAGGTTACGGTTACTACTGTACACACTTAGAATATTTTACAGTGTTCGGTAATTTTTTACCGAACTTTCAACAGCTGAACAGTTCGGTAATCCGATTTACTGGATTTCGGTAAAATTTGACAAGTTCCGGTAAATCGGATTACCGGAACTTGTCAAATTTTACCGAAATCCAGTAAATCGGATTACCGAACTGTTCAGCTGTTGAAAGTTCGGTAAAAAATTACCGAAAACTGTAAAATTTTCTAAGTGTGTAAACCTCAAGTTCTGAACTCAAGTCAGTTTTTATAAACTTGAACATCCCAAGATAATCTGATAATGACTGGTGACTTTACATCAGATTCACTGAATATGTTTGAATGCACATAATCACCATTCATAGGCTGTAAAGCTAATTTTATGACTGTAGATCCTAGCTTCCGAACTCAAGGTCAGTTTCGGTGACCTAGACCATCCCAAGATATCTTATTAAATCTGCTTACCTTCCAGAAGACTCGCTTACATTGACCACATACATATTGTTACATTGTTTGGTCCAGAAAGCTACAGTTACAGCTGTAAATAATCAGTTTTGAATTCCAGGATAGTTTGGATAGCCTCGAAGATTATCGCACAATGTCTGTTGGTCTTCCAAGATATTCAATGAATATGTTTCAATACACATCGTAGATTTGCATAGCTCAGAAACATGTCATTTTGCTTTATAATGTTTGTTGACCTTTGAGAGTATTAAATGAATATGTTTGAATACTTTGTATTGCCTAAAAATTACTGTTACAACTGTAAATCTTAAGTTTTGAACGCTAAGACAGTTTGAGTGACCCAGAGGATCACATAGTTTTAAAATATTGACTGTTGACCTTCCAAAAGAATCATTGAATATGTTTAAATGCATAAACAGGGTGCGGCAGAAAATCATGCGAATGTTTGTTCTATTTTTTTCAAATCCCAAATCTCAAAGTCCTTTTAAAAAAAATTTATTCAATGTGTCCTTCATTTTTATTAATAACATCCTCGAGCCGACGCCGGAGTCCTCCGACATTGACTGCCATGTGCGTGTTATGGTTGACTTCAGGGTTTTCACACTTTGGTGTGATGATTTGCAGGCTCGTGCTTCAACATATGCCCAAATCGCATAATCCAACGGATTAAGATCTGGACTGCTAGGGGGCCGCAAATCCTTCGGTCAAAACTTCATGTTATCGTTTAACCATTGTTGGGTTCAATTGGACGTGTGACACGGTGCTCCATCCTGCTGTAGGACAACGTTTTGGTCCTCGTAGAAGTTGGCTTTTACCCAGGGAAACACTTGGTCCTTTAAAATACCGATATACACTTCGGTATTGACTTTAACTCCAGCATCAATGAAAACAAGCTGCATTTTCAAACCGTTGGACGCCACCAAGCCAAACACCATGACACCAGCCGGATGTTTGGTTTGAAATTTGAATTTCACTTTTTCCGGAACGTTCTCCATTTTCTGTGGTGCAATGAACCGGTCCGTGCGGTTGTTGGCCACAGCATCGATGCTGAAAAGCATTTCGTCCGAGAACAGGATTATCATTTTTTCCTTCTTCAACAAGGAAAGCAATCTCTTGGATCGAGTCACTCGTAGTTCCTTGACCCGGTCCGTAATCAAGTGGCGTTTCACTCTGGCTCTGGAAGATGCATGCAGGTCTTCTTTGATGATTCTCCGCATGGATTTCTCCGAAATATTGGCTTCCGTTGCAAGGTTTCTTATGGAACGCACCTGGTTGCGAGCAATTTTTGCACGGACCGATTTGATCACGTTTGGCGTGCGTGCAAAGCGCGGACCTCCGCTTCCCGGCTTGTAAACTGTTGCCAAATGGCACCCTATCACCTTGGCAATCTCTTTCGGCTTCTTTTGGGCGAGCAACAAACTGGTGATCACTTCTTTCGCGAACATTTGGACGGATTTGCAATAAAACAAATAGAATGTTTGGATGCAGCACTTGAAAGTAAACATAAACAAATACACTTTCGACAGAAATTAGTCAATAGCTACACGAGTTAACCCAATACTCAAGTTTGAAAATTTTCGCATTATTTTCTGTCGCACCCTGTAGTCACCTTATATAGCCCAAAAAGCTACTTTTACAACTGTAGATCTTATGTTGTGAACTTAAAGACAGTTTGGATGACCTAGAATATTCCAATATTGTCGCATTATGCCTGTTGACCTTCTGCACTATTCAATGAATATTGTTAAATACATATTGTTCCTTTGTATACTCCAAAAACCTACTGCTACATCTGTAGATCTTATGTTCTGACCTCACGGACAGATTGAATGACCTCGATCATTCCAGTTTATCTCGTAATGTTTGTTTACGTTTCAAAATATTCACTAAATATGGTTGAATACGTGGAAGACCGTAGAGTAGGTGAAGACTCTACGGGGCTGAGATGCAAGCAACCCGGCGGGTCCACGGGTCACGGATGGTGTGGTTCCATCAGATATGATGGGCAGCTACTAAATACACGAATAAGTAGCTCCGGACGAGTGGCTGGGACTGTTTAGGATGTGGGGGGACTGAGCAGTTGTTGGACTCTGTTGAGTTTCTTCCAAAAACCCACAAATATCCGCAAGCAGCCCCGACAAAAGCGAGCCACCCCGCTTTTTAAAAATAAGGGTAAAAGTCCAAGCCTTCACCCATTTGAGCGTCTATTCAACATGTTAGGGGCGGTGGAGTCACCGTCTTGTTAATGCGCCCAGGACTCTAAATACAAAAGCCGAAAGTCCTGGTGGTGCTTGGATCTGCTAAATAGCAGCATCACGATGGTCCTTCTACGAGATAGTGGGGTTTGTTGTGGGCCTTGCGAGCCGAAACCATTAAAAGGAATTGCAACGAATAATACACAAGGAAGAAATTCGAACCGGAACAATCGGCACGGACCTAGGCTACAAAAACGGTTGAATACGTAGCGTTACTTTGTATAAAGACTGTATTCGATGAAATTTGGACACACGCAATTGTTCGTAACTTTTTAGCGTGTGGGTAAAAATTATTGAAATTTTAACTGAATGTATTTCATTGTGTTGTGTCAATTGTGTAATGAGTTTCGTGAAAATCGGTTGAGTGATTTCAGTGATGGCTTCGAATGAATGAAGAAATAGTGCGCCAACAAATTTTGGGCACTCACTTCGAAAACCCAAACGCTTCTCATCGATGGATCGTAAAACAGCTCGGAATCGCACATTCAACCGTATCTCATGTGATCAAAACGTTCAAGGACCGTAAGACAACCAAGCGGAAAAATGGTAGTGGCAAAAAACGTGGCACATCAAATCCGGAGAAGGCCAGGATGGTATTGAACCAATTTGAGCGTTATCTCAACATTTCGATCAGGGATGTTGCGAAAAAGGCGAAAGTTTCAGTTTGTTTTGTGCAGAAAACAATGAAACGTTCTGGATTACATGTGTACAAGGTCCAGAAGGCACCAAACCGGAGCGATAAACAGAACTCGGTGGCCAAAACTCGTGCAAGAAAACTGTACAGGGAGTGGCTCACAAAACCGTTCTGCATTGTGATGGACAATGAGACCTACATTAAAGCCGACACCAAACAAATGCCAGGACAGGAACACTACGTCGCCACCTCTAAGTTGGCCGTTCCGGAGAGTGTACGGAAGAAGAAACTGTCGAAATTCGCCAAAAAATTCCTTGTCTGGCAAGCGATCTGCGGATGTGGCAAAATGAGTCAGCCCTTCATCACCTCTGGGACCGTCAACGGACAAATCTACAAGGACGAATGCCTCCAAAAACGACATCTGCCCTTCTTGAGATCTCACGATGGCCCGACACTGTTTTGGCCGGATTTGGCATCTTGCCACTATGCCCGGCCCGTCTTAGACTGGTACAAAGATAATAATGTAGTTTTTGTACCAAAAGACGTCAACCCTCAAAACACTCCGGAACTTCGCCCAATTGAAAATTTTTGGGCAATCATGAAGGCAAAGCTCGTTAAAACTCCAAAACTGATAGAAAATGAACTTGAACTAAAGAAAGTGTGGTTAAAAGTAAGTAAGCAAGTCGGTCCTATCATTGCCCAAAATTTGATGAAAGGGGTCAAGGCAAAGGTGCGGGCATTTGGGTTGGGAGAAGAGGTTCAATAAACCAATGATGTCAAAACTTAACCATTTAGTAGTACTTTATTTTCAGAAAGTTTGAAAAGAATCGGGCTCAAGAAACATTTTTGGTGACCTATTTTGTGTGTCCAAATTTCATCGAATACAGTCTTAGCTCAAAAAGCTATAGTTACCACTGTACATCTTTAGTTTTCAACTCAAGGACAGTTTTGTTGTCATAGAACATCACAAAATTACCAAATAATGGCAGTTGATCTTCCAAAAGGTTCATTCAGTATGTATGACTACAATTAATAATCTTATATAGCCTAGCTACTGTTACAACTGTTCTGATGTTTCAAGGGCAATTTGGATAACCTAGGACATCCCAGAAAGATACAAAAATAATAACAGTTTATCCCCAAAAACTTAATAATACGTATGCATGTGTACCATATTCTAAAGCAACGCGTTATACTATTAATAAGACGTTTATTTTTCCTTCCTGAATTTCTTCATGTTCAGGATGTTCTAAGTCGTCAATTGGGCATCAAACTCATATGTTTTTTTTTATAAATTTCCCAGCTAGAAGAATTGATACAGAACACATTCTCAAGAGGGTTTGTGATTTTCTACAGTCATTTTCTTTTGGGGTCATATATGACCCCTTAGTCCTTAAGGGATTAATATACTTTTTAGGACAAGCCTTAACATATATGAAATTTTTCAATAGGATGTGGCCCGAATTAACATGTTCTCTATTAAAATTGATGTAAAACTTTTGATTTTTTTTTAGAAATGACTGAGATTTTAACGCTCAAAATCTGACCACTTTTCGTGACGGTTGTAATGCGATTTTTAATAAATTGTACCCCAGTATAGAGAACAAAAACGTAGTCCTACGTCAAAATAAATTTTACCTTAAACTGAAGTCATGAATTTCCTATAGGTTGTAATTTTCAAAAGCTAGCGTATTTTTAAACACTGATAAAAAGAATCTTTGAATTTTCTGCGTTATCTAATGCACATAAAGGGAATGCTAGAATTGGCAGAAAATAATGGGATATTTTATGTAAATTTAAGCCAGATAACGCCTGAATCTAGGCTGTTGTATGAAAGATTGCAAACATTGTTGGATGGCGCAGCAAAGACTGCAACCGGTTTCGTTGCTTACGCTTCCATTGGTGTGGAATTAAACGAGTGGAAATTTTACGCTCTTGTTAAAATTCATTATTTTTTTCTGTGTACTGCATTTCGGATCATATTGACTCGAATTCATCAGGCAGGTTAATGATTCTGCAATGTATAGAAACACCTTCACCACTGTGTGTCAAAAGTAAATTAAACTTAGCATGAAGGTTAATTCTGCAATTGTTTTCGCAAACACATTTTTAATGCACTCCGAAAATCAGAGAGACCCCAAACGAAATAAGATTTTCTCAATAAAGACATTAATAAAGACGCAAGTGATTAAATCCAAGTACGCATGGAAAAATGCCCTGCTCCCCCCGAACACCGAGAGCCCACACATATGCCTACTTATCGCAAGGCGAATAAAACCACCCAAACCAATTAGCACCAACAGCCTTAGCAGAAGCTTTTCGCTGCCATTGCGCAGATGGCTTGCCAGTCAATCGCGATACCTTAGTCGGAACAGTTGGTCGAAGGATCAAATTCTAAACTAGAATGGAATGGTCACTGATTTTGCCAGTGTTGATCTTTTGTGCCGGTGTGATTCTTTACTGGATCCACCGTACTCGATATCGATTCGCAGACAAGTGGCCATGTTTGCAACCGGTGTATCCTTTGGTTGGCAACGCGCCTATTATGATCGGGAAAAACGAAATCGAACGGTTCGAAATAATAAGAGATGTGTGCGTTGCTTCGGATCGCATTATGAAGGTTTGGGCTGGACCAAAGCTTTTACTAGTGACGAGTCATCCGGATATAATCCAACAGATTTTGACCAGCTCACACTGTTTGGAGAAACCATTTCTCTACCGATTTGCCGGTTTTGAACAAGGACTCTTTGCGGCCAAGTGTATGTTGTCCGATAGAGAAAGGAAGACGAGTGCAAGTGAATGGGATCAAAAGCGTCCTTCTTTTAACTGCCATTTATTGCAGATCACATTTGGAGAGGAGCGCGAAAGCGGTTAAATTCGAGCTTTAACCAACGGATCATCCACGGGTTTGTTCCGATTTTCGGAAAATGTGCCGAAAAACTGGTGGCTCGTTTGAGTGACTGCGTTGATGGGGAAACTGTCAATATCCACAAGTACACGGCACTTTGCACGCTGGAGATGGCCTGCGGTACCACGCTGGGAAGCGACGTACTGCAGAGGGCTGGTAAAGAGGAGTTCGAGCAAGGATTGGATAAGTGAGTGAGCTCAACGATTGGGGAGAATTGTGTGCAGAGCATTAATGAAGTGTGTGTGAATTCGTTACAGAGCATTCAATGGGGCGGCGAGGAGAATGATGAATGTGCACTTGTATCCCGACATCGTATTCAGGATGACAAGGTACTACAAAGAACTAATGGATGCCAGGAAGGTTGTTTGTGATTTTTTCTCCAAGGTGAGTGTGTACTTTTATATAACCTTGTTAAAGAACGTTCGGAAAGGTGATTCAAAACATTCCTTGTTATTGCTCCTCCGTCACCACATAGATGGAGCTTTGGAATAGTTTTTCGTCTTGCGAAGGATTGGGAAGGAAGATTGTTTTGGAAATTGTTCTTAGATACCATGTATTCCTTTGCGTCTCAACAATTGCCTATGATAGTTTTGTGTTCCAATTGATAGTAGTGAGGCAGGTTGTATTTCATCATGCATATGATGTGTTCGTCAAGAATAGTGCCAAACAATTTAAAATCTACAGGGTACAGCCCAAACATCACTTAATAATGTAAAAAAGAGTTCGACTTGAAAACAAATCAATTCGTGTTGAATAAACACAGTGACAAAAAAAAGTGCCCACTTCATTTTGGCTCCTGGGTAGTTAAATTTAAGTAAAAGAGAAGCATTTTAATAATTTATGTGTTTTTCTTTGGCCTTCAGGACCAGCTGCAGGCGCTTCGGCATGCTCTCCACCAGGTGCTGTGGATCAAGCTCCCCACCCGATCTGCACCACACACGAACCCACCGCTATCGATTAAAAATTTCGAATTTCGATTCGTCCGTCCAGAGAACCGTTTTCCAGAACTCTACGCAACTCTTATCAGCATGCTCAAAAGCAAACCCGAGCCGTTTGGCTTCGTTTGCCTTGCTGATAATTGAGCGCTTCCAGGCAATTTTGTTATTCAGCCCCTGTGCTGCAAGACGGCGACGAACAGTTCGACCAGAAATTGATAGCTGAAGGGTTTCCTGGAACTCACGGACAGTTACTTTTGAGTTTTTCTTGACTTCACGTATGACCTTGGTGTCTGTTCGTGTAACCGTTTTGGGCTTCTTGCCTCTGCCTGGGCAATCCACCACTGACCCGAACATTTTTTGTTTCAGTAGAATTTTACCAACCGATGCCTTTCCTAGCAAGGAAAAATAACAAACTGATATCAAATAAGTAAAAAGTTTTGTTATCTCAGATATCATTTTGAACTCATATGTTATCGCATAACAAATTTAGTTATCAACATCGACAAATTTTGTTATAATCTGTTAGTAACGTTTGTCGACGATTTTTGACGAACGTTACTAAATTCTACAAGCATGCTGACGAATGATGAATATTATCAGCATGTGATGGATTTGAAATTGAGCTTCTTACCAGAAGAACTACTTCAGTTATTTGTGTACGAATTTGATATCATGTTGATAACATAATTTGAAATTATCTCAAGAAATTTGTTCAAATCACAAAATTTGTGATCAAAATGAACTCCATGATAATCAAACGAGTTAATATTGTGATATCCAATGAACATTAATTTGTTATCGCTTTTGTTATTTTGGCTGTTTATTCAGCCTAAATGATAACATATTTAGTGATCAAACACTGATAATATGATTTAAGAACTTGTTATCAATTTGGTATAAACCTTTACTCTGGTTGCTAATACTTTACTTCCTAGCGACAGCCCGGTGCGATTCACCGTTTTGCACATCACGAACCACCAATTTCCGGATACATAAGGGAATTGCTTTCGAAATCACTACGTTCTCCATTTTTTCAACTGAATCATACGCGATCACGTGAACAGCTGCTCCAGGTCAAGCCGTTTGCTTCAAAACACGTCATAATATCAAATCATAAACAATCGAGGGGCCTTTCGACGGAAACTTGTCGGAAACATATCGATTTTTGAAGTGGGCACTTTTTTTGTCTCTGTTGGTTTTTTCAATACATATTGATTTTTAGTGGTTTAAGTCGAACTCTTTTTTTTATTACTATTCCATAAGTGAAACTTGAAACGAATATTAAAAATAAGATATCAAAAAAGACTACAGTGTGTTAACTTTAATTTGAACCAAATAAATGAGAGAAATTCGAAAAATCATCAGTGTACCATGTAGTGCGAATGGGTTCCCGAGCGAAGGGTTATGCCAAATTGATAACAAGTTCTAATACCAGGTGTTCATTTTTTGATCACTGAATATGTTATCATTCAGGCTGAATAAACAGCCAAAATAACAGAATCAATAACAAAAAAATACTCGTTGAATATCATAATAATAACTTATTTTGTTATCACTGTGAACAACTTGATAACAAATCTTGTATTGTAAGCAAATTTATTGAAATAGTATCAAATTATGTTATCAATTTGAAATAAAATTCTCAAAAGTAGTTGGAATTAAATGGAAGATACTAATTTTTCTTCTAATTTCTAGTTAAAAAAATTTTGATTAAAAGCAAAATTTCTTTGTTCAAATATGCTGGAAATATTTATAATTTCACAATTCAATTTATAACGTTCATAAAAAATAGTGTGTTCAAAATGATAACATTATAATAACAAAATTTGCCAATGGTGATAGCTAAATTTGTTATACGATAACAGCGGAAATCAAAGCAATAACTGGGATAACATAACTTGTTACTTATATGATATCAGCTTGTTATTTTCCTTTGCTACGGTTATTAGTCATTTGGGACATTTTTACCAATCAATATGTAACTAGCGATTTGAAATTGGTTCACTGTTGTAGAACCCCTTGGTCCGAAGTACACCTTGAAACCAGCACCTTGTTATACATATTTGCGCCTTTGTTTTGATTTGCTGTGTTATTTTGACAGAATATTTGAGAGTGCGTTCGTGTGAGTTCATTATTAGGGGCGCATTATTGAGCTTGGGACCGATGTGCTAGTACTGACTGAGCCAAGAAAAAAATTGTATTTGCATGGGACCTACTGGTCTTAGAGTTAGTCTATGTTTTTACCCGAGATGCTGGTTTCATTCACCTCCAATTGCATACGGTTTCTACTAGACCTATGGTTGTACAACACTGCAAAATTGCAAATGTCGAAAACATTACGGCTTCGGCACATGAAAGATATTTTTGACACCCTGTTATATTTGACACCCCAAAACCCAGGCCCCAGCACTCCCAAAGAAATTTCAACTTTCTTTTCCAGCTGGTTTGGTGACCCTGAAATGGCCATTTTAGGTTCAAGAGATCAACTACTGCTACCACCTCATTTCGTCATGAAGCTGGTTTACTTGGCGACGGCTTTGGTTTGCTCGGAAACCGCGGCTTTGACTAGCTCCAGGATCGAACGGCGGTTTGCATTTACAAAAACGTCAGGGTCGTCCACCAATTGATTTAAGTCATTAGGGAAGCTGGGCTTTCAATCCGCTCGGAAATGTCATTGACGAAGTTGTTCATAATGCTTATCGCTTTGGAGGAAACTACAGTATTGGGTTAAACTGCTTCAACGCCCGGTAGATGTGGTGCTATACGTTTTCTTTTTCCGAACTTTGCTGCTGAAACTGTTTGCCTTCCGAGATAGTGGAGCGAGAATGCACCAAAAGGAACGTATGTTAGGAAGTAAATATGTAAAAGAATTCTATTGTAAACTCCTTAGAAAGCATTTGGTGGCCATGAAAAGGACCGTTTGGTTTTAATGATGATACGGCCACGGTTGTATTGTCTACTATTTTTGAGAGGGCCACTATCCCTAACGCGTAGAAGATAGTTACCCTAGTAGCACACTTGTTGCCATTCAATTGAGATAACATAAATATGACTTGCTAAGTCATAATCAAGTAACTACAACTTATTATGATCGTAGTGTGCTACTTGGGTATGGAACCACATACTTTGCAGCCATATGCTGCGACATTTCACTTAGCCTTAGTATAACCTTTATGTCAGATTTTTCTATCTGATGTCATGAAAAAAGTATAACCTTTATGTTATACTAAGTATTTGTTCGGGACCTACTGGTCTTAGAGTTAGTCTATGCTAGAACGTTAGAAACACTTTCGATCATTGGAATTTGAAAAAGAGCACTATCAACATTAAACAACTAGTTATAAGAGAATGATGACTGTGATAGAGAATCATCACATGCCAGCAAACAGCGGGCAGCGATTGCAAAAAAAAAACTTTAAACAACTCCAAACAAGTTATTTTGTTATTGGTTTACAGCTGGGGCGTGGTTATTGAAATTTCAAACAGCTCAAGAAAAAAATTCAACCAAACAAATTCTTTAGTTTGCAAACTGGTCGTCGTTAAAAAAACGGATTTAGTTGATGGGGGAGAAATATGGTTCGCGATTGAAATTAGGTTTTTTTCTTGGTATTCTTGGTTCAGCTCCTCGTCGTTGCGGGTGGCCATCTGCTGGTGACGTGTGATGATTATTATTTCGTTGTTTTCACGGGCGGTATTTCCTGCCAACTCGTAGGCTTCAGCAGCCATATATCTCGCAGCGAGGTTGACGCGAGCATCGGCACCAACAGCCAACTAGCAATGGGCGATATCGTATCGAAAATCGAAAGATCGATACTTCGGTTTCAATTTTTCGAATTTCTAAATCGATACTAGAAGCATAAAAAATCGACTGCATCGATACATGGCTTTCGATTTTTCTATCTGATGTCATGAAAAAAAAAATTGGTTTCAACTGGAAGCCTTTAGGATTTTTACGATCAAAAATCAATTTTTTTAAATCATACTAGAAGCATAAAAAATTGACTGCATCGATACATTCCTTTCGATTTTTCTATCTGATGTCATGAAAAAAAATTGGTTTCAACTGGAAGCCTTTAGGATTTTTACGATCAAATGGTATGTTATACAAAGTTCGTTCTCAATCTGGATGTAAGAAAGTATTACAATTATTAACAATTTATACATGACGATTTTTTCCAGGTTCACGAATCTTTCTGCAATTCCCAACTTTGACAATCCGGACATTTCGGGTGAACTACAATTATTTTTTCATCAACCAGTCGTACTGCGTTCTGTGGATCCTCTTCAATCGCTCGAGAATTCTCGAGAATGGTGACCAGTATACCGCCCGAAAGATTGTTTTCTCGCTCGGACAGGGGATGTTATAGATAACAGGCACAGGTTGAATTCTTCACCCATGGCTTAACTGGCGTTCTTGATTTCAGTTCCAGAAGTATACTGAAATAACTGAATCAAGAACCGAACATTTTGAACTGATATCCGGAATTATCTGATTTGTTTTGTTTTTGTTGCTGTAAATCTGGCTTTTTAATAAGTGATGTATCCTGATAAGTAAATAATACTACATAAAAGAGATGTTCAACTCATTTTTTATATTCGAATGAAAAAGTATCGATACTGAAAAACACGATACTTTGCCATCGATAAAATCGGAGAATCGATTAGAGTAAGATCAATTGATGGGGAGGGTTGATTACAAGCTTTGATTTTGGTTCTGATTTGGCCGGCTGTTTGGGGAACGGTATGATTTTTATTGCGGTTAGGACATAGCCAGTAGCGATGGCCTTGATGACATTAATTATATTATTGGTGGTTTTACGGATGTAACCAACATAGATACGAAGACTGAGGGTTCGGTCAAGGAATATGCCAAATATGTTGAGGGATTTTCAGGAAATTTTTTAGTGGTGAGCGGAATTTTTTTTAGTGGTATTACTAATATGAAGGAGTTGGGATTTTACGGGGGACATAGAAAACCCATGTTCATCAGCCCATTTTGAGATGCTATTGACTGCGGATTGAATTCGAGTTAATGATTTGTAGCTATGGAATGTAAGGATGATGATGTCATCTGCGTATACTAAAATATGGGTGCCTGGAGGAATACGTTTGAACAGGGATTGTATACAGATAAGGAAAAAGATGGAGCAATAACAGAGCCTCGAGGATACCGTTTTCTTGGTATCTTCCTCCGAGCGGCTGTTGCCGATGTCGACCCTGTTAGATGGGATCTAGCAGAGCAAACAATAAAACACGTCTGTACAGATTGAGCTAGCACACAAGAGTGATATTTATTCATTTTCATTTTAAAATTATTGAATGATCTCTGTTAGTCTCTTTCACACTGATGAATGATTGTGCGGTGCTGAATGGTGCAGTGCTGCCATCACTTCTTCTCATCGCGCAGAGATCGTAGACCAATCCTCTTACGTATATCCTCTAGCTTTACCTTATTCAGCGGTTTGGTGAAAACATCCGCCAACATATCCGCTGATGGGCAATAAGTCACATTGATGTCGTGTTTCTCAGCCAAATCACGCACGAAATGAAACTTGGTATCCACGTGCTTCGAGCGCGTCAGCCCCGCATGTTGCTCCAACATTTTTGTGCAACTTTGGTTGTCTTCGAAAATCTGCACGGGTTGTTGCACAGGGTCCCCGAAGTCTTTCAATAGCTTCTTAAGCCATAGCAGCTCCCGACAACTTTCAGCTAACGAAATGTACTCCACTTCGGTCGACGAAAGTGCCACACACGGCTGCTTTTTGGCACACCACGAGATCCAACCACCGCCCAATCGGAACTGGTAGCCCGAATTCGATTTCCGAATTTCCGAAAGTCCGAATTGCGCCACCAACTTGTCGATGCAAGATTTCTGGTCCAAGCAGTACGTCGGCGTCGTTCTCCTTCGTCACTCTTATTCCCAAAAAATGCTTCACTTTACCAAGGGTGGTTATCTGGAACTTACTCGCCAACGCTTTCACCACTTCATCGTACTCCGCGTCGTTGGATGTGACGACCAGCATATCATCCACATACACTAGGATGTACACTGTGCTGACGTTCCTTTAACGCACATACAGACACGGGTCCGCTTCCGCCTGTTTGAAACCGAGTCGCTTCAGAACTTCATTCAGCTTTTGGTTCCAAAGTCTGGCTGACTGCTTCAACCCGTAGAGACTTTTGCGCAACCGACAAACCTTGTCACCTGCAAATCGCAGTCCGGGTGGTACTCGCATATAAATGGTCTCTTCCAAATCGCCATTCAAATATGCAGTTTTCACGTCGACATGCCGGACCTGCATCTTATCACGACCGGCGACGGTCAACAAGGTACGAAGCGTCACTTGCTTCGCGACGGGTGCGAATACCTCGTCGTAATCCAGGCCATGCCGCTGCGTGAATCCCTGCGCCACTAATCTTGCCTTATACCGTACGATTTTACCTTGCTCATCCTGTTTCTTTTTATAGATCCAACGGCATCCGATCGTCTTGGCTTCTGCTGGCAACGATATCAGCTCCCAGGCACTGTTCTTCCGAAGAGACTTCAGCTCATCCTGCATAGCTGTTTTCCAATGGTCACGCTCAGAACCAGTTACTGCCTCTTGATAGTTACGCGGCTCTTCTTGCTGACACAGAAACAACTTGCTATCCGCCACGAAACGTTCGGGTGGAATCCCTTTCGTTGACCTCTCAGAACGACGAGGCGTATTCTCGTGCTCCTCCTGGAAATGGGCCGAATCCTCCTGAATCGGGATAGATTCTCCGTCTTGGCGAACCACTTCACTAGCATCTTCATACACACTCTGTTCTGCCGGATTGTCAAAACCAACCACCGGTTGCTCAGCAGAATCGTCATCAAAACCGAGGAAATCACTATCACTATCTTCATCCTCTTCATTGGATTCACTGGATTCTTCATCGGACTCATCCGACTCCTCCTGTTCTACGCTGCTACTAGAAAAAATCTTGCACGAACCGACGCCTTTCACTACTGCCCGTTTACCGTCGGCAACCGTCACCGATTTCGGAGTGTCCGCACGCGGCTCACTTAACGACACGAAAAACTTCCGATTTGCACACACTCGCGCCTGAATCGGCAATCCAGTCATTTACCGAACACGCACTGGCAACAAACGCAAAAGAATCCTGTCCCGACGTTGCCAATTTAGCTTTGGCTTGCTTTTTCGAATTCGAGCCACCAGCACCTTCTTCTTCTTTCTTTTTCTTCAGCCACGCGTTGCAGTTTGTTTTCTTGTGGCCGGGCTTCTCACAGTAGAAAAACACAACACTTTTCTTCTTATCGGCCGCTTTCAGAACAACCGAATCCACTACCGCCGATTCTCGACGCTTGCACACCTCGTTGAGAATTTTACCCTTTGCTAGCTGCAGCGTCAGATCGTTGTCGGCTCGGTTTTCCAGAGTTGTTGTCAGGGCATCGAACGAACGGGGTAAACTTCGAAACACTAGAACCACCTGAAAATCCTCGTCGAGTTTTGTTCCAGCATTGGCCAGCTTGTCGAACAAATCTTCGAACTCCGTCAGGTGTTCTTTCATGTTTTCCCCGTCGCCGGTTTTCCGGTTCTATCCATTTGTTGAATTCAAAAAATGTCCGAATACAAATTCAACAAATACACTCGTAACTTAATTCAAACGTGTTCACTTTGCACAAAAACAAAATGGCTACTTTCCCTGGGCCCATAACCTGTTAGATGGGATCTAGCAGAGCAAACAATGAAACACGTCTGATCTGGCTAGCTTACAAGAGTGATATTTATTCATTTTCATTTAAAACTATTGATGATCTCTGTCTGTCTCTTCACACTGATGAATGATTGGTGCGGTGCATGAATGGTGCAGTGCTTTTGCGCATCAGACCCGGAATCTCCTATCCTCCAAGAAGCTTTGTACGTAACAACCCATGCGATCCTTGATTCCCCATTCCTCAAGAGATTTGAGGGATGGGAGAAACGCCACCTGCACTCGTCACCATGCATGCCTTTGTCAGTTGCTGAGGAAAGATGTGTCCGGATCGGTGAAGTAGTCATCGGTACTAGGTCGGGGCGGAAAGCAAACTGTCCATTATCATGCGGTCATGAAGAGTTGTGAGGAGTCGTCTGGCATGGTCTGACCATTTTCTCGAAGATCTTGATTAATACAGTTTAATAGAGTTATTGGGCGGAAACTATCATCTTCATGTTTATTTTTGTCGGGATTGGGGATAGGAATAATGAAGTCCTATCTTCATATCATTGTTTACAAATCTTGCTCGCGTAGCAAAAACAAAACACGTCAGTTTCCAAAGCACGGCACGCTGCGATCCAAGATGACTCAGTGGTGTAGGTGATCTAAAAATACACTTTTTGCACTGCAATCATTTAATGTACCGCTTCTCATCGCGCATACTGGGTAAGCAGAAGATATTCGAATGGTGATGGATCGACACGCTAATAATCGCTCAACCAACTTTACAGAAGTTGTTATTCAAAATTGAAGCTAGAGCTTAGTATACTTATGGCATAAATACGTTTGCTAGGTCAGATCACAACCAGCGGCACAACCTACAATTACCGGCAATATTGATGATCAGTTGTTGTACATCGATCTTTATTGTTGCCAGGATGAGTTAAGAAAATATGTATCCTACATCCCCTTTTAATTATTTCTGCTACAAGCTATCCCGATAGTAAGTCTCCCTGCTGTTACTGTATTTGTAAATCATTCTTTCGTGTCGTTCCATCATATCAAAGTCGAGTTTAGCACAGCGCACACATTTCTAAATTCTAATGATTTGGTTCTGTTTGCTGGATTGTACAGTTGTTGGATTCAGGACTATTGAGGCAGAATGTTGTATTGTATTGTATTGTTAGCAATATCGTAGAATATTGTTATGTAATACCATATCGTAATCGTGAGTGCTAATAAGTTCTTCCAATTTGTTTTAGAAAATAGTCGTTTAAACACCTAGCACTGTCGTTTGATTCGGGACGATGTTCCAAATCACGATCAGTTGAAGATCTATCTATTTAATTCCAAAAACCGCACTCCAGCTGAGCACTATGCTCATGATGATATGATGATGATATGGGATACCACACACGACTGAAGTACGGAACCATACGCGCAGCAGTGCAGGCTCTGTTCTTATGCTTGATTTGATCAGCTTCAATGGTCACCTCATTGTCTAATCATAAAATTGTTTGACAGGGTTCGTTTATAGGCAACGTGATACTTTACATACCACGGGGATATAAATAATATTCAACCAACCGACAATTTTGTGAGCTCAAAGAACTGACTAAGGATTACTCGATGCGTGGGAAGAAGAGCCCATCCTCTATTTACAATCTACTGGCCCATACTACCCCGTCCAGTCTGCTTCAAACGTGCGCTTATATTCCTCCCGTTTCCCAGTATAGCGTTAAGTATTCCTGTAGTTAGTTGAGATAAGCCCTCTCATCCTGCGCAAAAATATGCGAGCTGTGCTGTGCAAACTATAACTTATTATCTTTCTAAGTCTAACGTTGTTATTATCCCTTTGACGTGCTTGGTGATTGAGCGAAAGCAATGCCTGGTGCAACAAAGCAACAATAATGAATCCCAACAAGACGGGAGGATTGTCAACAAACCGAGCATTTGGTCGATCAGCTGCTTTGAACGTTTCCCAGGAAGGAAAGACATTCCCAGTCAGCAGCAAATAACCGACAATGTGTACGCCGTCATCACGGAGGTAAGGCCGCCTTCCAGAAGATCACTATGGCCTACGTTCCACATTGATCCGACTGTATCCGAAAATATCAGAAATTTGGTTGGAGTGAGTTTTATATATGGTTATGTTGTTGCTTAACAGGCCGTCGACACCACGGGTCTAATGCAGCCCACGCTTGCCTGTTCCTGTCGTTTTATCCGGAAGTGTACGCCGAAATCAATCAACACTTGCCCACCGGTGCCGACGGAGATGTCAAACTTAGCATCGATTATCTCAAGCAGCTCACCTACTTGAAATGTTCCTCAATGAAGTTCAACGCCACTGGACGGTTGTCCCGGTCATTGCTCGGGAAAACACTGCCGAAATGAAATCGATGCCTCCAGGTAATATTTACGGCTTGAGCTGTAGCGCTGCACCGGAGGCAGGACATTTGGACCGGATGCCACTCGTTTTGATCCGGAAAATTTCTCTGAGGGTCAGTAAGCAGACACCCGTTTGCATTCGTTCCGTTCAGTGGAGGAAACCGGATCTGTTTAGGTTAGCGTGGGTCGTTAATACCATATTTTATTCAATCATACCGTTTTCCCTTCTTTCAGGTTGGCGCTACGCATCGTTCAATTATGAAGGCGGTGATGGTTTCACTTGGTGAAGTCAAATTCAGCACCAAAATTAGCAGGAAGATATCCGGTTCAAGCACGATTTGACTCTGGTTGCCGTTCGAGCATTTGGTGCAAATTTACGAAGATCCACTGTAGCATAGGACTTCAGTTCAACAGAGCAAAGTAAGGCGAAAGACTCAATTTCAGCAGAATCAAACAGTCATGGTAAAGCCGAGCAGCTCATCTTAAGTTTGAAAATATTAAAAGAAACGGCAATACAATCGCCTGGTAACCGATTTTAACAATCATAAATAAAACTGATTTTCTTGGGCTTTATTTTTAGCAAATTCATAGTTTCGAGAAAATGTAGCAACTCACACGCCACATCGGGAGGAAATCGGTCAATCTGATCAATTTACACTCTTAAAAGATTTCAAATCTTTTCTAAAGATCGGGTGCGATTTACCCACTGATCGGATGATCTTGATAAAACAATATACCAATGTTTTCCAGAGTCTGTAAGTGTTCAAAGATTTTTTGACGTAGGACTACGTCTTTCATTTCTATACTGGGGCGCCGTTCTAAAATTTGTGAAATCGACCGCGTTACGGATCATTTTGGATATTTTGAGCGGTTATAACTAAGTCATTGCATAACTGATTTTCATATCGTTTGCACCAATCGATTGGAAATAATTCTACGTATCAGTTTTAGTAATCAAGTTAATTGATTTTTAACATTAACTTATTAAAAATAACGTAAATGTAAGGTGATGTCTTATAATTTCGATTCGCAGAGTAAATTAACCAAATTTCCTAGCACAGTTTTCAAATCTAAGCAAGAGACGTCTCCCATCGTCTTCTTTCTTCTTATTCTTTGTTCTAGAAGTAGATTCTGTTTCACGCTAGTGTTTGGCGAAACATCTGATTCCCCTCCCTTTTAATGAATTTGATTCACATTGCTTGAGTTGATACCTCCTTTGTTCATGCAATGGTACCCGATGCCATGATAAAACGCACATTTCCGAACAAATGCCTCATTCGTTCGGCAGCATTGGAGCTGAGCGGATCTCCCGGTGGGAGGTAAAGCTGGGCAGCACCCAGCAGCCCAGCATTGGTAGCAGTAATGTCCACCTGGTCGTGGCAGCAGCAGCTGGCGTCGGCACCTAGCAGGTCGCGACTTTTTCTTTTAAATTTATCACTTATTTGTACAGGCTCAATCGAATCAACTTTACAGAGCCAAGTTTTCATGTTTTTTATACATCATTTATCTTAAAACTAAAGTTGGGGATAAAACCGATTACTCGCGGCCGTCTCGAGGTTAATAGGAATTACAAATTACGGATGGGAAGAGGGTGGAAATTTAAAGTTTGGTCACATAACATTAAATTTAAATTCTAAATTATTGAAACACATAACTATACAACTTATGGATTTCTTTTGACTTGAACATTTTTTGAAAAAGAAAAAAAACACATACACAGAAAAAAACTTAAACTAAACATACAGGTTAAACTAACTACAATCTAAAGCTAATGTTAGTCAAAAACACATAAATGAGTTTCATGTACTCCAAATCACGTACAGACGAAATATTTCGAAATGGCACATTGGGTTGTCTACCTCGAGCCCGAAGGGAATCATAGAGCCCCGATCTGACTCCACGATGTTCAGCACAAGACCAAATAACGTGATCTGCGTCCTGATAGCCTTGTCCACATTCACAGAGATTGCTGTCGCTCAGCCCAACCCGGTATAAATGAGCGTACAAATAATAATGATTGGACATGAGGCGAGATATGACACGAATGAAGTCTCGACTCACATCCATCCCCCTAAACCAAGTGGTCGTGACTTAAAAAGCAGCTGATGATGGCAGTACATACAGTGGATTCCTGTCAAATATTCAGGCCATACATACAAATTTCAATCGCGTTCCCCGACAATTGATGAAACCCGCCCTTTTCAGGGCGAACAAAATACAAATTTGCCAAATTAAAGAGTTTGTTTTATTAATATCTTATGAGCTAATCAAGTAATGAAAATAGCATTACAACGCACCGTCTCAACATGGCGTAACTTGAAGAGCCCAGATAAAATGGCCGAGCCGCGTCTATTTATATGTAAATCCTGATTTTCTCTGTTCTGATAATTTCTTAGGGTGGTTTCCTACCAATTATTCAGGCCATCCTGCTACTTGAGAAGACCGAGAAGCAAATTTGATCGCGTACCATGTTCCCCCGACAATTAATACAACCCGTTCGTTTCAGGGCGACCAAAACAATATGCAAATCGACATTTTCACTACATGGCGTTACTTCAACATGGTGTTACTTCAAGAGCCCGGAGAAAATTCAGGCCATCTTGCTACTTAGCACATTTCGAACGTGTACCATGTTGCCCCGCTACAATTAAATAAAAACCCGTCCTTTTCAGGGCGAACAAAACAATGTTACCAGTTAAAGAGTTTGTTAAAATATTATTTTATCATAAGATAATCGACATTTTCATTACAACGCATGGTTGTAATGTTACTTCGCGTTACTTCAAGAGCGGATAAAGTGGCCGAAGCTGATGCTGCTTATCTATATGTAAATCCCGATTTTCTCTGTTCTGACAATTTCACAGGGTGATTACCTGCCAATCATTCAGGCCATCCTGCTACTTGAGAAGACCGAGAAGCCAATTTGATCCCTATGTCCCCCCCGATAATTAATACAACCTGTTCTTTCTGGGCGACCAAACCAATTTTCCCAATAAAAGAGTTTGTTAAATTAATAGTTTAATTAATAATAACAATAATTCTTATTATTATAAGAATATTTAATAAAATTATATACATATTAATTATCATATATACATATAAATTGTTTTCATATTCATTTCGATATGAATCACCAGTAGAAGAAATGAGCGGGAAATGAAGAATATCACACTCGAGCCAAAATACCACATCACGTGATATGTGGAGCGTATTAACCAATCAGCAAACAGATCGATAACGTCAGGGGACATTTGTGAAGCTAATATATCAGTAATGGACACTGAAGTTCTGCTGGTTGTGGTGTACATTTCACCAGGAACAACTACCAAGAATTTAAAAATTGTTCTTGATTCGCATGTTGTTCAGGTATGAAGCGCAAGATACGCCAGTTGTGTTGACCGGAGACTTTAACATTGACGTTTCCAAAAATGAAAACATAGATTTTCTATACATTAATTGTTATGTTATTTAAGTAACGATTATGATGTAGAAGGAGATGTTCGCTCATCACCATGAGGCACCAAGAGTGAACATTAATGTTTTTGACTAGAATGAAAGATGTGAAGAGAAAGTGTTGAAAGTTCCGTCAGAGTACGGCAGTTAGGAAATCTAACAGATGTATTGAAAAATGAGCGAAAGGGCATGTATCCAATGGTACTCGAACCATGGACGTCAATCTTTGCCTAACATCCCACTGCGGGGTAGGTTGTAGCAACGGAACAAGTCCGCCATTTCAACAGGCAAAAATTGACGCATGGAAAGACGCGCATGTACCACTGTGGCTTGTATATTTATTCTAGCGATCTATTGTGTGCACTCTGTTTATTGATGCGCTCATGGGAGAGGAACTCTCTCCTTTTTTGGGTTTGTTTTGATTCGCACCGACTGACGATCATTAAAGTTAGATTTCCTACCTGCCGTACTCTGACGGAACTTTCAACACTTTCTCTTCACATCTTTTATTCTAGTCAAAAACATTAATGTTCACTCTTGGTGCCTCATGGTGATGAGCGAACATCTCCTTCTACATAATAGATTTTCTAGATTTTATGCAAAAACATTTAAAATTTACTTCAGCAAACCTTCGGAATGAAGCAACCACACTTGGTGGTTCTTGTATAGATTTAACCAGGAGGTGAGTAACTCTGCCACGTTGGGTTTGTGTTGATCGTGTACGAATGTGTTTCTGGGGTGGCAGAAGGTGTTTTTGTGTTTTCACAAACTACAATCGAAAATTTATGCTTATTGGCAACCATGCACGGGTCAGACGTTTAATCATGCTGACATATGCATCGTCTGAATTACATTTGTGTAAGCGAGAGGGAAACAAAAACAAACAATCGATTCGTGTAAGTGGTGCCAGATGTTAATTTATCTTTCATGTGGTGGCGAGTGTGTTTGAAGTGTGGCGGATTGTGTTTTTTAGGGTGGTAACACAAGGTGGTCGAGTGACTTACCCCCTGGATTTAACGTTTGTTAAAAATATCGGCGTAGAGTGCAGAGGTTATTGTTCATATTTTTCGTATCATAGACCTATGTTGTCTGTACTCGCATTCGAAGCACCCGAACCATTAAATCAACAGGTAGCCGATATTGTGGAACATGAACTGGAATGACAACATCTACCCATTCGACAACCAACCATCACCTAGCACTGGACCATTGTCTGTACTAATTGGACCATAAACAACAAACGACAAAATACCAAACGGCTCTTTTCAGGGCCACTTAAGGAGTTATAAAGAGTTGAAGATTTTCATACACAGTATTAACGCTCCTAAAACACCTAAAGACTAATATTATATGCTTTTCTTCCATGGAACAAAACCAACAACAACGACCACCCATTCTACTGTCTACCAAATCATCATCTGGTACTCGACAATTACCGGATCACTCCATGAACAGCGAATAACTGAATACCAAATGGCCCTTTTTAGGGCCACTTCAAGAGTTATAAAGAGTTGACTATATTAATTTTCGTGGAAAACTGAATCTAATAACATGTGGTTTGATGAGTCTTTAGACTGAACAAAATATAGTGGATATTTATTAATTGTATTACAATTCCTCCACATCAACAAGCAGTCCTACGTCGACTTTGCAGATATGTCACTGAAATATCTCACCTTTTCGTTTTTTGTTTAATGCCATGCAATAACTTAACTCGCTAGTGAACTAATTACTATTGATAAGGCATAATATGAGAACTTTTAAAAATTACCAGAACAAGCATTTCGTTGTTTTGAAACTCTGCAATAAAACAGTCCCTTGTGTCAAACTATCATAAAAGATTTTAAATCATCTGATCTTTTTCAAAGATCGTAAAAAAAAATTAAGAGATCTAATCAAATGATCTGGAAGTCCGATCCCTTGGGGGAAATAGATGTTTTGATGTGCTACAGAATGAGCCAAGAGGGCACAATAACAACCCAACGTCGATATAGTTCAAAGCTGCTTATAAACGACTTAACAATCATTTTAGTTCGTTGTCTCCAGGAAACTGCTTCAATTTCTCTGAAATGAAAATGCTACATGTCGATAATAAATGACAGTTGTCTTTTAAACGCTTTAAATCAAAGAAACGATGACAACATTGCGTTCAGCTGGGCATTCGGATGGAAATCAATCGTCAAGCTCTGGACCAAACCAATGACGATTCATTATTAGATTGTTCTTTGACCAAGACATATATTTTGGTTAAAATCGTGCAAAATGTCGATGCCTAAATATTCGCTTCATTTCCAGTTTTACCAAGCGACACGATCGGTCGTGTTTTTCGCTCGCGCTGTGATAAGTTTTTCGGTTTTCTCGCTCTCTCGTTTCGGTGCGTGGTGCACTGTCTGCTGCCGCGTTGTGTGATACACAGTCCAACCCCGATATGGGGAAGCCGCCGCCAAGTAATGCCGGCACTAGCTCGACCGGGAAACGTTCCCATACAAATACAGCGGACGATGTGCTGTCGTCCAAGAAGCTACTGGCGAACAACCGCTACGCCGTTCTGCAAAACGGTGCCGAACCGCAAATTGAAAAGAAGGAGAAATTACCGCCCTTTTTTGTGAAGGGATTTCCGGAAGGTTTCCTTGAGAAAGTTTACTTTTTCATCAACAAGGGCCTAAGGTGCACTATCCAACTCTGCTCGCAGGGTTACAAAGTGATGGTTACGTCGCTACCTCACTTCAACGCCTTCAAGGAACTCCTGAAGCGGTCTGAAGTGCAATATTACACGCACGATATTGCAGCCAACAAACCATTCAAAGTGGTTTTGCGTGGTCTGCCAGAAAAGAAGACGGAGGATCTGACCGAGGAGCTAAAAGCCAACGGTCTCAAGCCGATCCAGATCAACAAAATGCGTCGGCACGACACCTCTCGAAGTTATCGGGACCAACTGTACCAGATACACTTCGAGAAAAACTCGACGTGTCTAAAAGATCTGCGAAACATCAGAGCATTGTTCCACATCGCCGTCAAGTGGGACCGATACCAACCGGTCCACCGGGATGTCACTCAGTGCCAGAACTGCCTGATGTTTGGACACGGGACCAGAAATTGCCACATGGAAAAGCGATGCATCGATTGTGGCGAGCATCACCTACCCGATGCCTGTGAGCGGATGGAGGACGCAGTTCCAGTGTGTCCAACTGCGGGGCGGCTCACAAAGCAACGAGCAAAGAATGCCCAAAGCGAGCTGAGTTCATCGCAATTCGCAGGAAAGCGTCCACCAACAACCAACCCGACCGCCGTCGACGATCTGGTCCACCTCCGGCCTTCACGACCGACAACTTTCCGGCTCTTCCGCCACACCAACAGCACCAAAACCGTTCGGCACCCAGCCGGCCCTCTGTTCAGCATCGGTTCACAGCTGCAGCCTCCCAGCCATCGCAAGACCCCCTTCCAGGCCGGTCGTACGCTCATGCAGCATCCGGAAGTATCGACGACGCAGCTCTAACAACGGAGGAAGTCGTTGCCATTCTAACACAGGCTACCATCATCAAGAGGACCTGCCGAACACGATCGGAACAAATCCAAGCCATTGTTGCATTCATCAATGGACCGTGAAATTATCAAGATAGCAAATTGGAACGCTTGCTCTATCAAGAACAAGCAAATCGAATTCATCGACTTCCTCAACGACCGAGCCATCGACATCGCAGTCATCACCGAAACATACCTCAAGCCTGAAATCAACATGTTCCTGCCAGATTTCCGTCTGATCAGACTCGATCGAACCAGTTCCACCGGAGGGGGTGTCGCCATCGCCCTGCGTACCAACATCAACTGCCAGATGCTTCCGAGTCTGCAGCTCCAATTCGTCGAAGCCATCGGAGTCAACGTCGAATCCACCGTCGGCCCTATCACCATCATCGCGGCCTATTGTCCTAAACAAGCAAGCACAAACAACGGGACAGATAGGATCTTGCGAAACGACATCATCAAGCTCACTCGGAGGCATGGGCAGTTTATTATCGCCGGTGACCTGAACGCAAAACATGAAACCTGGGGAAACGCACGACGAAACAAGAATGGCTCCATCCTACAAGACGACCTGGAAGAGGGCCACTACACCTATCTGGGCCCGGATACTCCCACCCGGTTGCGCAGATCCGGGGTCCACGCAACGATAGACATCTTCCTCACCAACATGGGGAACAACATCGGCCAGCCGATCGTTCACCAGGAGCTCAGCTCAGACCACTATCCGGTGGTGGCTGAAGTTGGGTCCTGCGTCAACCGGCATTCCGTAACCAGGCGAAACTACCATCGCGCCAACTGGGTCCAGTTCCGTCATCAGATCGACAACACGGTCGATTACGATAGGCACCCCGAATCAACCGACGACATCGATCGGCAACTGCAGTCGATCGAGCAGGCTATCTCCCAGGCCCGGGTGCACCACATTCCAGAAGTAACACAGGTGAGCAACTCTTTACCTATTGATAGTCTCACTAAAAACTTGATCCGTCTTCGAAACACCACTCGCAGACAGTTTCAACGTACTGGTCTGCCTGCGTTAAAATCAGAGTGCAATCGTTTGAACAAGATCATTAAGGCCAGAATGGTGGATCTCAGAAACAATAATTTTGCCAACAAAATCCGCGCCCTCCCAGATTGTGCTAAGCCGTTCTGGAAATTAACTAAAATTTTAAAAACCAAGCCTAGGCCCATTCCACCGTTGATCCCACTAGACAACAATGACTCTAAGGATCGTTTGATTACTCCCGCTGAGAAGGCTGCTGAGATAGGTCGACATTTTGTCAGCTCACACAATCTTGGACAGAACATCGTCAGTCCTCACGAAGCTGCTGTTAACGAGCATGCGAATAACATCCATCTATATCCCAATGATTTTTCGGAGGAACTAGAGAACACAGCTGACGAACTGTCGACCTATATCAAAACATCGAAGAACATGAAGGCCCCAGGTTTCGACAAAATCCTGAATTTGGAACTCAAGCACTTGAGTTCCCAATTCTATGAACATCTAGCATTAATTTTTAATCAATGCCTTAGACTTAGCTACTTCCCCTCGTGCTGGAAGTCAGCTAAAGTCATACCCATCCGGAAGCCTGGGAAAGATCCTTCATGTTCCAAGAGCTATCGACCCATCAGCCTTCTCTCGGGAGTATCAAAACTTTTCGAAAAGCAATTTACCGTCGGCTCCTTGCATCTACCGACGAACTCAACATCCTGCTTGATGTACAGTTTGGCTTTCGACGCGGTCGATCAACGGTACATCAACTGAATCGAGTCACTAACATCCTCAGGCGAAACAAGTCTGTTTCGAAAACATCTGCCATGGCCCTTCTTGACGTGGAAAAGGCGTTTGACAACGTCTGGCATGATGGTCTGGTGTACAAGCTGCATCGGTTCAATCTTCCAGTCTTCCTGGTGAAGATGGTAAAAAGCTACCTATCAAACAGGACATTCAGTGTTTCGCTGCATGGTGCAGTTTCTGATGCGCAGGAGGTTTCCGCCGGTGTTCCGCAGGGAAGCATTCTAGGTCCACTTCTGTTTAACCTGTTCACCTCGGACATACCCCACTCCTGAAAACGGATCTCTGTCGCTGTTTGCCGATGATACCGCAGTCGTCCACAATGGTAGGGTGGTGAGAGCGCTCGCATCGAAACTGCAGCGAAGCCTGAATGTTCTGTTGAAGTATCTCACAGACTGGAAGATCTGCATCAATGCAGCGAAGACCCAGGTCATCCTCTTCCCACACTCGAAATCGCCCAGACTTGTTCCGGCTGAGGATGTTAAAATTCGTCTAAACGGCACAACGGTGGAATGGACCAATTCAGCCATCTATCTTGGCGTGACTCTAGATAGCAAGCTGAACTTCAGGGAACAGGTTGATAAGACTGTCATAAAATGTAACGTTCTGTTGAAGCTTATGTACCCCTTGCTACACAGAAAGTCTACATTGTCCCTGAAGAACAAGCTTGCTGTCTACAAACAGATCATACTCCCGGTTATCGAGTACGGCATGCCGATCTGGGAGAGCTGCGCGAAAACACACCACCTGAAACTACAGCGGGTTCAAAACAAGTTTCTCAGGATAATCCTGAACACTCCTCCGCGGACGAGAAATACTGAGATCCACCGTCTGGCCGATATTAAAACACTCGAAGATCGTTTTAGTGAGACTATCAATAGGTACAGGACACGTTGCCACCTTTCAGACCACCAAGTCATCCGGGACTTGGTACCCCACCCCTAGGTTTTTCAAATTGTAGTCATTGTAGTTAGGTAGGTTATCAAATTATTTAAATTAAACCCACCAATCCCCATAGGGGATAATATGTATATTAGAATAATTAATTAACGAATCACACCACAAACAATCATAAACAAAGAACGAAGATGAAGAGCCTCTCTGGCTAGACAATTGCCATGTAAAATTAAATGTAAACATTGAATGAATCAACAAATAAAGACACATTTTAAGTAAGATGCCTAAATACTTTGCAGCGCTATTCACGAAAATAACTTCAAAAGTCTTCGAACATAGGCATATTTAAAAAATAAAATATGTCAGACCACATTATTAACCAGGATGCATGTTGTAACCACAGAAATTTGTTGGTTTACTTTTTCATTGATTTCTATTTGCAATTTTATATAAAGTTTACCTGTTTTCTTCAACAAATTTGTATTTAATGATTTGTTATTTTCATATTCAGAAATATTTATGTTTCAAATTAACAAAACTTCCTCGATAAAATAATAACGATTTGGCACAACTAACATTTTTTTGCGATATCATTACAAAAACAATATAAACTGCTCCGAAGTAGTTAAACCAGTAGTTCATTCAATAAATGTCACTTTTAAACATGATCTTGAATCGGTTCATTTGGTTAGAGTGTTACATGCTTTACATGGCTTATGCTTTAGAGTTCATCAAATCAATAAATATACACAAGAAAGAAAGATCTTGTTATTGGTAAAATCCTACTATGCAGACATGCCACAACATCTTTGGATTTCTTCGGAGGTTCCTAACCGGCTTTGTATTTCAAATCATTTGTCATTTTATTAGTTTAATTTTACATGGCCGATTATGGCTACATCGAACATTAAAAGTACACTTACCGTTCTATAATTGACACAGGCCTTTTAAAATTTCTTAGTGACATAATCACTATGCTGCAATATTGTAAACATTGTTTAACAATTCTGGAAAGTGTGAGCTGTTTAGTGTAGTACCTGTAACTAGAAATGAGAAGAAAAATTAGTATTTTACATTTAATTCCAACTACCGACCAGTCGAGTTATTAGTAAACGGCAGAAGTCTGCACATTGTAGACGAAATACGCGTATCTGTCAAGATAAGCAATAAAGATAGTTGGAATTAAATGGAAAATCCTAATTTTTCTTCTCATTTCCAGTTATTGTTTAACAATTTTATTTCACAATATTCAAAATGCTGCATCAGAGTGGTTAAATTGAGTATAAGCGCGAAAACGTCCAAATCAATTAGCGAACTATTTAAATGGAGGATTCTGGATTCATGTAACAAAACTATACTATTTATGCATATGAAAGAAATATTTCCTTCATCATTCAAGATATTACGCTCCCGCTCATAATCAATTGTTGCCCGAGTATAAATCGTCACTGGCGCTACACCAAAAGTGGCAGGCTTCAAGAACTAACTAAGTCCTTCTGTAGTTTTATCACATTCTGGACGCAACAACACAATTCTTCTTAAAGTCTGACATGATTTTAGATACCTAACCACCCCTTTTAAAACCGATTGACGATTGCCCAGTATCATCCGATAGAACGAAGCTGTGGTCAGTTTGGTAGATGGACATGTGTTGCGAATGGCAACAAACGGACAGGTGGTTTCTTCCGTAATAATAATATCCAAATCCGGTCTTGAGGGTTTCATAGAGATATCATAATTTTCCTGTAAATAGTTTAGTTTGTTTAGAAATGTGCTTGTATATCGTCTATAGATATAAGTTTAATACAAAATTCTATTTTAAGTCGTGGATCAGTTGGGGTAGGCAGAGGTTCTAGATGTAAGTTTGGCCCAGAATATGGTATATGTTAATGTTGCATGTGTACGTTTAGTCTCATTACTGTAGGTTTATAATATTAGTAGTTTTAAGAACAGGTGGTTTCATAGCTGTAAATAATTACTTTAGTATTAGATAAGAAGAAATTCTATTTATATTTCTGTTGCTTACCACGATTTTGGATCCTCTTGGCTAATATTTTGGTTAGACTGTATGTAAATCTTAGTTCCCTCTATAGTAGTAAGATCTTAGAGTTAGGATAGTTATATGTTCACTGTTGAGTTCAAGTTCATATACTCACTTAGCATTAGATATTAACTAGCATTAAGTTTATATTTTAAATAATTTAGATTCACAATAGCTATTCATCTACACTTTCTATCACCTTTTGTTCTTCTTTTCCATCACTTACTCAGTCGATGACAGACATACCGCTACCAGACACGTCACAAACGATCGCGTTAGAGTTGTTCTCGCTCTTCTTGCTCGATCAACCGAGGAGTCTACTGGATAGTGGAGATGCGCAGCCAACTAGGGATGGCCAACAACATGCTTCTCAACGAAATTAACTGTATTTTCTGGAACCATTTAAGTTGATGACGTAGTGTCCTCCCTTCGCTCAGTCGGCAAAAGCACAGTTACAAAGCAAAACCATGCTGGAGGTGACTGAGTTCGATTACCGGTCTGGTCTAGGAATTTTTCGTTAAAGAAAATTTCTCGACTCCCTGGGTAGAGGGAATGATTGTACTCGCCACACAATCATATTAATGCAAAAATGGTACCTGGCATCGAAAGCTCTCCATTAATAAATGTGGAAGTGCATTTAGAACACTAAGTTGTGAACATACAATAAGCGAATTGTGACAGCAATAAACTTGAAATGCTAAAAGAAGTAGATGGCATAGCTATTTTTTCCCCTTGAATTGACTGCTCGTAGGGGAAGGTCCATTAATTATGTCACGCAGTAAGGGGGAGGAGGGGTTTGGGAAACCGTGACGATCCATACAAAAAAATTGAGGGTCCTTACAAAAAACGTGACAAAAGGGAGGAGGGGGGGGATGTTATAAAAAGTCGTTTTTTGCGTGACGTAATTAATGGACGTTCCCTAGTCACTGATATCATCACCACAAATAACGGTCTATAAAGCATTCCGGAATACTGTTTTATATACGTTCCATTATGCATCAGAAAACAAGCATACGGATTTTGCAAAATCATTTTGTACAACTACCGGAGCCTGTATTTCGCACTGGATTTTTGTTGGGCACTTTGTTTTGAAACTTTCTGTTTTGAGATGAAATGCTCCACGATTGCGGATGAACATGGTATATAAAAGTCATTCAAATAACAAAATAATTGCACCATAAGAGAAATAGTTGTTTTTAATTCTCAATAGTTGTTTTTAATTTAAAAAAAAAACAGTTTGAACGTAGAAATTCCAGTAAACGCTAATCAAATTTTATTTTGAAAACCAATTAAAATCAAGAAATAAAAAAAAAGTATTTGGTTGGTTTACTATTGTCAGAATTGTTTCATAAATCCTTTTTGGCCTTGAGTCATGTTTTCCAACTTGAAGCCACACAGAACACTAATCATCGATACAGATAAAAAAAAACATGTTTTTTTTTAAAATTAAAACCCCTTTTTCTGGGTTCTAGATGGTCGTGGTTTTTTATTCCCATATTTTGTAGAATCGGAAAAAAAAACTTCACTCAGTTTTCAAATGTGAGCGCACACGCGTTCATACACCACAATGGGCTAATTTTGAAGATTTGTTTTGCCAGCTTTCCGAAAATGTATGTTCCATCTTGCGCAAACTTGCGTTATATATTGAATCGATTTGAGTACTGTCGTCCTATTTGTCAATTTTGAATTTTATTGGAATCGGTTCTCTGGTTCTGGAGATACCTATAGGGAAGTTGCAATTTTTTTTTCTTAGATCACACCCATCATGTGACACCTCAAATTACATGAAAATTCAAAAATAAGTCCAATGGTGATGATGTAAAACGCCCAAAACCACATTTTCCACACTCGGGTTGATGTTTTGGCTACTCCCAGGAAAGTGTCTAGATTCAGATTTGGATCAAACCCCATCTGCGACACATCAAATAACATGATAACTCAAACATAAGAGCAATGGTGATGATATCAAATTTTCAGTATCACAATGACCACATCTGGGTCCGTATTCCGAGTATTCCTAGGGAAGTATGAAAAAGGGAAGATCTCACGATAGGTGGATAGAGATTGGTTTTTATTTTCAAATAAATTTACATGTATTGTGAGAACGAATTCATTAACCCATTTGTGATTTCGACTTGCCACTGCATGGTGCTCCGGATAATCCGAAGATCCGGAAAATCTGATTAGTTGTGCATCACTTTCGTTCTAGACTGACGAAACATAAACAAGTTACGCGGTGGTTTATCAGCTTTTCGGCTAGTCTAATGCTCCAGTTACTATGTTTGACATAGAAAAGGATGTTTCAGGAAAATCATCATGGAGCAAACACAAATTTTTTATTTCTCAACAAAGGGTTGATAAAGAAAGCAAAATAACAATACAACGCGCAAAACAAATTATGTCATGCAACCTTGAGACAAATAATACGAGAAAAAATTAAGATGGGGATGCAAAACGGATTCGAAAATGTTTTCAGGTAAATTATATACGTCGATGAAAAAAAAAAGAAATAAAACATTAAACATTTGATTATACATTAAAAATTAACAAAATATGTATGTATTCATGACATCTGGATAAACATAAACAGCAGATTTGAAGATCATTCAATAATTTTATTTATATTCAATGATCAACATTAAAAGAAAAACACATCAAGATACAATGCAATAAAATATCTGTACTATCTGGACTGGCCAATCTGGACAACAGTGCCCAGGCTGCACTTCCAGCTATGTACGCAACCCTTAGCAGGCGGTATTTGTCATCTATAGACCCGTGGAAGCATGAGGTAGGAACTTGTGAGACCAGAGCTATGTTGCGGGGACGCACGCTCCTTTGAGACTCACCATTTTGCAGCCCAAGTGGAAATACTAGAAATAAAAAATAACATGGCATACATAAATAAAATATTAATTTGTATTACCAACGGCTATGACTTCCATACCACCAACAAATTTATTTCATAAGGTTTGACAATGAAACTCATACGTTTGCCATAATTAAATCATTCGGAGTGGTTATGACACCAATCGTACAATTTTATAAGGAGATATTATTAAATTCAATCTCGTTTCCTAGTGGCTAATTTTCATAAGGATAATTAATGAACTTCAACATGTTTCTTAAACAAGTGTGGGTTTGGGATTGAAAAAGAAATTTCTTTCCAACACGATACTGGCCTGAACATTGGAAATGACTAACTAAAAATTATCTTTTCATTCGCCCTTTTTTGTAAACATTGAGGTCATTAGTGTCTTGCAATAAAGATGAATCAAATGCTTAGTAGGTAACATTGGATTTTTTTCATGCTGGATAGAGCACAAAAACCATGGCTACTGCGTCACACTGCACTTTACAGTATTATTTTCCAAGCAGTGGCTTCGTTATGCCAAAAGATTATCTGTGTCTTAAATAACGTGTGACTTTTTTATTTAATGGTTGAATGTACAACAATTATGTACAAAATTGAGATGAGAAAATTTTCTATTAGAATGTTTTTAAAACATATTGTCAAAAGCAATAAGAAAAAGGCTAAACTTCAGTGAACGAAAGGTTTCCTCATTCCATAAAAATTTCCACGTAAATGGCAAGTGCAGTGTCAGTTTTTTACAAGAGAAGTGGAGCGAAAATCTCTAAATTTGCATCAGTCCATAGTATATAGTCGCAAATGGTCGCTAGGTGAGCTGTACCAAACCTCTCACTGAGTATAAACTTCGCACTTGCAGCCTATTACGTCAATTGCTTACCAGCTTTTTTTTATTTGATTAACAGAACGAATGTGTGTTATATTCATCGCGATGTACGCGACATTTGTTATCGAGGAAATACGCCTTAAGGCAAATGGGCCGTTATTTTTGAAAAGTTGTGCTTCCTAATTTTCAGAATTAAAGAATTCCGTGAATTTCTTTATGTTATTGAAATACAAAAAGAATATTGAATAATATGCAAATTCAGAATCTGGTCTAAAATTGATTATTATACCCTACATTGTATGTTAGCACAACGATACGTGTCGGAAAAAGCTCTAATTAATACAAAAATGATCGTTAGCAATATACTCAACTAACTATAGGTAGTAATATACTCAACTAACTATAGGTAGATGAGCTATGAATGTCTTTTCTGGTTTCACGCTTGCACAGTACCGGTCAAACGTTAGAAACATCATAATTCTCGTTTTTTTTCCATTAGGACGAATCTTACATTGAGAGATTCTCTCCGGGCTCACTCTGTTCTATTCATTACAGCGTGATTATAAAGCTTTCGAGGGATTCTTTAGTACAGATCTAAACACAACAGTGTTGGCTAGCATACTCTACAAATAGTAGAACGAAAAACGTTAATGTGATAGGAATATGAATGAAAGAGAAAGTAATTAAAGAGAGTCTTGCAATATTAGATTCACCCTAATGAAAAAAAAAACCCTAAAATTGTTCTGCCCGATACTTTACGTAAAGACTTGCTTACAATAGGTACGTTTGCGTTCCGTTGACGTAAATTCGACAGAAAACCTATGGGAAAACTGTCAAGTTCACGCAAACACATCCGCAACATATCAATTGTGCGCCAGCCATAACGTGATTACTTTCCGAACGACTTATATGGAATGTATTGAATGGAATGTATTAACCTTACATTTTTGACAGTTCAGGGAGCTTGTTGAAAACGTGTTAGAATTTGAACCGCTCGAACGAAATTTTTCGTTGGCTTTTTTCTGGATTTTGTACGATTAGATTCAGGTTTCCTTCTCCCTACCACGCATTGTGGAAGCTAGGCAAGAGATTGTCTACACTTTGATTGTTATTTTTTGTATTCTCCCTTGCGCGGAAGAAACGATAGTTGATAGTTGATAGTTGATAGTTGATAGTTCCGTATAGGGCAACGGCAAGATTTGAAATTGAAATATACAAGTTTGAAAACGAGCGGAGGGCATTTGAACGGTAGTATCCGATCAGGCACATAACCCTTTGTCATACTACTACCCTGCATGGGGTAGTAACTATCAATACACTTTCTCTTCATGTCTATTCGTTCTAGCAATCAATTACTGTCCACTCCTAGCGCTTCGCATGGAGATGAGAAATTATCTGCTTCTGCAAACTTCATCAAGAGATTGTCTGCTTGATAGGATGCCGCCTTTCAAACATGCCCTACGCTCAATTTCAACTACTTCTATTCAGAATTTCACAACCTGCCGTGCTCAATACTTTGTCTTCACATCTTTGTTTCAAACGAAGTACCAAAAATTAAGTTCATTTCACCCAACTCTGGAGTTCCGTATGGGAAGCCAAATTTGAATATATGCCATAGTACTCAAATTTGAGTAACTGTATACAAAGTTTATGGTGGATAAATTTAACCTAATGAAATAAAACTAAAAGTAAAAACCAATAAATGAGCACTTTTATGCACGGTTAGTTAGCGAATGTTATAAAATATTTTAAATAAAGTGCCTTTCTCGTGATGATAGTATAAAAACATTTTTTTTTCTTTATTAAAGAGACTTTTAGCCTGCTGGGCTAGTTCGTCTCTTAATAAAAACATACATTTTCTTGATAACTTTATTGATTTTGTTTATTTTACTAATTTCTGCGATTTTTAACAATAAGGGCTAGTTTAGAACCGTAACATTTTTATTCTTCTTTGGTCTTTGAATCTGATATGCGTCAAATAATAAAAGAATGCAAACGACTACCACTCTTAATTTAAAAAAAAATGAGTTTTACATACATTAATTGTTATGTTATTTATTCTCCGTGCGAGGACAACCATAATGATGTAGAAGGAGATGTTCGCTCATCACCATGAGGCACCAAGAGTGAACATTAATGTTTTTGGCTAGAATGAAAGATGTGAAGAGAAAGTGAAAGTTCCGTCAGAGTGCGGCAGGTAGGTAATCTAATAGATGTTTATTGAAAATTGAGCGAAAGGGCATGTATCCACGGTGATTGAACCATGGACGTCAATCTCGCTTCAACATCCCACTGCGTGGTAGGTTGTAGCAACGGAACAAGTCCGCCACTTCAACAAGCAAAAATTGACGCATGGAAAGACGCTCATGTTACCACTGTGGCTTGTATAGTTATTCTAGCGATCTATTGTGTGCACTCTGTTTATTGATGCTGCACACGGGAGAGGAACTCTCCCTTTTTTGGGTTTGTTTTGGTTCGCACTGACTGACGATCACTAACGTTTTTCTCGTCGTCTCCAACGGTGAGAGACCTCGGAGAGAAAAACCGTGAAGTGATGCGAATACTGGTCCCCACCAGTATAACTATTGGTTACCACCATTTTTGGTTTTACATACATTAATTGTTATGTTATTTATTCTCCGTGCAAGAAGAAACGATTATGATGTAGAAGGAGATGTTCGCTCATCACCATTTTTGCCTGTTGAAGTGGCGGACTTGTTCCGTTGCTACAACCTACTCCCGCAGTGGGATGTTAGGCAAAGATTGACGTCCATGGTTCGAGTACCATTGGGTACATGCCCTTCGCTCAATTTTCAATAAACATCTATTAGATTACCTACCTGCCGCACTCTGACGGAACTTTCACTTTCTCTTCACATCTTTCATTCTAGCCAAAAACATTAATGTTCACTCTTGGTGCCTCATGGTGATGAGCGAACATCTCCTTCTACATCAAAAATGAGTTGTTAATTAAATACTTACTCATTGAGTAATCTTTACCTAATAAGCAGAATCAAATTAACCCATCTCTCCAGTTCAACAACAGTTACTTAATTTTGAGCTTCCGTTCATCGCGGTTAGGCGCCTTTTGGACTTTGTACGTGTATAGTCCATCACGTTTTTTCACATCTTGCACGAAAGTTTTGGTTTGATTCAGTTTCTGCGCCACATCTCGAACTGAACTGTTGGGATTCTTCTTGAAAGCTTGAACTACCCGTTTGTGATCCTTAATACTATACGGAGATCCATTTTTGCCGCTTTTTTCTTTCCCATCGATGGTCAAACGTTCGTGGTACCTATTTAAAACTCAAGACATCGTAGAATGTACCATTCCCAGCTTCCTGCTGATGGCACGGTGAGAAAGATCCGGATTTTCGAGGTACGTTCGCAAAATTTCTTTGCGCCGCTGATGCGCTTCCGACTCCATCTTCGCAACGATTCTGCACATCTGCTAGTGAAACTTACACCACGTAAACAAATATACATTGAACTAATTCTACCCAAATTTCAATGGAAAAAAACTCAACGGGTAAAAAATTACATCCATTTATAAGTGGTGCTTTTTGATTCCATACAACCTTTAATCATTGTTTTTGAACCACTAAGCCGATTTTAACAACTAAATGCGCAAATGAATGGTAATTCAATGTTTTTTTCAAAACAAAAATACAGCTTAATTGCGTTAAAAATTATGAAAACATGGATTATATTTGTTTTTCGTGGTTTGCATGATCTCTAGTTAATAAAATCCAGTGGTTCAATAGTTACGTTTTTTTGATAAAATACATTTAAAAACAGTAAATTTTCGGACCACCCTAACGCAAAATGGGAAAATATAAAAACACGGGTCTAATAATTTTGGATAAAGAACAAAACTAACAACTGTTATGAAATTACTAGAGATCGTACAACTGTTTTCTAAGGAATTGCTGTATAACTATAAGTTGATAAGGTGTAATTTTTAAATTTATTGAAATGATTACAAAAAAAAAACATATTCAAGCTTTAAACTTTTTATAATTAACCAGGATTAGATACCTTATGATTGGATAAAAAAACATATAACTACTATAGAAGTATTAGCTTTATTGTCGAAATTCCATAATGATAGTGGTATTATAGTCTTATTAGAGAAATCTGACCTATAATTATGAATTCAAATTGAACCCTAAATAAAATTTTAAATCCCTCTCATCAAAATATGTCATAAGACAAAAAAAATCCTCATATTAATTCATGTAAAGTGATAAGTCAAAATGTAGTTATTGTTAAAGATGAGATAGGTTGTAATTGATTCATTGATCTATACTAAAATAACAATAAACAATAACAAACCACTGACCGATGATTTTTACCAAATAGCAACCGTCTCCCCCTCTGCTATTTTTGAGCACCCAATACTTCCCGAGAGTCTTGCTGCAATGTTGATAGCGCTTTTTAGCAGCAATCGGTGTCGTGTGAGGTAATGGTGTTGTGCTCCTAAAATAGGTTAAATTTAGTGTTGAAAATCCGTAAAACATAATTGCAAAGCAAAAGGTCGAAAATTGCATTTTGTACACCTTGCTTTTTTCGAACAAATTAAAACTAATGAAGTCATTGGAAATTAGAAGCTTTTTCCCTGTGTATTAATTCTCGAATGAAGCTTTGAAAAACCAAGAAAATTACAATTACAATCGTTCTACAAATACGCTCGTTAAAATGTTTCTAAAAAAAGTGTTTTAAAAAAAAATTGGAGTTTACAGAAACGTTGTCTGCGCAAAAAATTATCGTTGCCATACGGCAAGAAAAAATCCTTGAACAACGTTTTGTATCATTGATTGAAAAAAGGCAGTTTATTGAAACATACGGTTAATGCTTTTTATTTGTTCAACTCAACATTATTTGGCCTGAACAATTCAGAGCAGCCTTTATCAATCGGTTGAAATCCATCAGTCTCATAAAAATGGCATGCGTCTGTAGATCAGTTTGAGAAAGGTCTTCTTAGTTTCTACCAAATCAAAACTGCCTTCTGGGCACTTGAGAGTTGTTTAATTAGTTCGTGTGTGTTTTTAGCTCTGTTTTTTTTTATTACGAGTTACGTTTTGAAACTGGTGAGATTTATCTGCGAAATAATTTATTAGTGCATTTTACTAGAAACACCTCAATTAGTGTCTAATTTTGCAATTCCGAAAGGTGCACAGAAAAAAATAATTAATTTTAACGAGCGTGTAAAATATCCTCTCGTTTAAATCCAAGCTAAAGGAGACGTAAACAACGAAATTGTTTGCAACTTTTTATGTTCCATACAACAATATTGGTAATCTTTCATACAACAGGCTAGATTCAGGCGTTATCTGGCTTAAATTTACATGAAATATCCCATTATTTTCTGGCAAATCTAGCATTCCCTTTATGTGCATTAGATAACGCAGAAAATTCAATGTTTCTTTTTATCTGTGTGTATTTGCATTTTTTATACATGTAATACCGGTTATTTTTACTTACAACGAGACTTTGGTGTGACTTGCAAGAGACTCTTGAATGGCTAGCAGAATCTGCACTTCCAACCCTCACACTAAAGCTACTTTAACCTAGTTAACTTCTGAAACTATTCAAGCATATTTCTTTCATAACATCGCTGTCGGACAGCGAACGTTTGTTTGAACAGACACAATAAGCACAGGCTAGCAAAAAGCCTCTTGTTTGGCTGTCACCTTGCCGACTATATTTTAGCATACATGTCAACATCTTCGTACACAGAAGGCTCCGCTATTATAAGCGAGTATATAGGGTAAGCAACGGTTTAGTTCCCCGGGACCCCATTCCAAGCACGGGTGAAACGATTACTTCCAACGTTCAATTTTTGCAGCATGGCGCTTAATCTAGTGAAGCATCATACTGTAAAAAATGAGCATTGTAGGTTAACGTTAACTCCGTGCTTGAAATAGGGTCCCGGAGAGCTGAAGCCGTTCCCTACCCTACTTGCCGGGCAGCAAACATCTGAGGAATTTTGGGGTACTTCTTGAATGACAATAGCCGAGAGATCGTAGCAAGCGGTTGAGTTGTAAACCTCACGTTGTTTTTGCTGTTGGACGGACCCGGTGGTAATGAATTAATTTTGATAAATTCTATATTTCTCTTCTAATTCAATTGCAATTATCTTTATTTTAGGCAAATTGTGCGACAAATGTTGGTTCGAAAATGGAATTCAATTCAACCAACTAGGACGAGCTCATTGCTAACCGACCGAAGGAAGACAGCATTTGCTTCTCTAAGAATCAGGCCATACGGACAGAAGAGGTATGTCTGATAAGTACAATAAAAGCAAATCAATTAAGAACTTGGGAAAAAACGTAAAAATTATGATTACCACCAAACAAATCGAGAAGATAGCAATGATGGTGTGACAATTAAAATCTTTTACCTTAACAAATAAAATGTCTTCCACAATTGAAAATGATTGATTTTCTAACCTTGAAGTGTGTTTATGAAACCAAATTCCATTTGATGATGGCAGAGTAAACATGCGCGGCTTATTGTTAAAGCAAATGACCTCGGAGTGGACATGAACTGTGTAGCAGGTATTCTGAAATGGGTAGCTGGAGCAGCAGTGAAGCTAACTTTCTGATAAAACAGACAGCATTTTTCCAAAATACCACTACCTGGCAAGTGGGGGTTAGTTTGTAAACACTCACACACTTCTTGAATGACAATAGCTTGCAAAGCTTTTTCTTCTGAGGGAAGGGAAAACCCGATGTTACATACTTTCGTTCGGTACTGTTCATGGTCAGATGATAGGGCGTTCCCTTGAACGAAGCAGCTTTTCCGTTCGGATTCGGATGCAGTATCCAAAATTGAAATCTTACGGTTCTGAACTAGTTGTCGCATCGGCATAGACCGAAATACACAGCAGCCCTCCGGGCCTAGTTTGATAGTGAAAAAAAATAATAGCCGAGGTTCGTTTACACTGCTGACCCAAGCGCGTGCTGGTGGTGCCTAGATTTGTATATAAATCAACGTGTTGTTGCGTCGCTACGTGACCACGCTCGCATAATACAATGCAAATATTTATAGATGCATTTGGAGCTCATCTTCCATTAGGAATACATTCCAACTATATTTTATCAGTCTGCTGCATTTTCGCTACATTAGTGGATGCGGATTTCGGCAACACACGCAACCTTGACCTAGTCATTCGTCAAATGATACAGGTTATCTCGACGGTATTGCACCCGCGACACATGAGTGATATTTCGTGGAAGGGACCGGTCACGGTTTAGTAGCGGTGTGGCAGCTAGAGGAGGGAGTCAACTGTAACTAATAAATTTTGGTTTTCTTGTTTTTGGATGAGAAAAAAAAACCGTGAGTTCGTTGACAGTAGTGCATCGGCAGCTGATAGTGGCAGTTGACTTTATCTAAATTTTGACCGCAATCTGCGCGTAGCTCTGGTTGTGACATTGGCTTGCACGTTATGTCACGAGCCGTTGGTGAAATATATTCTGCAATAGTAAAACGTTGGTGTTTAGTGAGTTTCTGAGACTATAGAAGGGCAGTCGGACACGAGACGTTGGCAGGATCAGTATGTTTGTGCTAATAGTGACTGTGGTGGTGCTCTGTTGTGTGCTTTACGTAAGCCATCGCCGGAAGTACAAATTCGCCGACAGTTTGCCGGGATTGAAGCCGATATACCCGTTGCTGGGAAATGGTGATATCATACTGGGGAAAAGTGACATCCAACGGTTCGAGAACATAGTGAAGGTATTCAGCGAACATGACCGAATGGTGAAGGTATGGTCCGGTCCTCAGCTGTTGCTGTTCACGTGCCATCCGGATTTGGTGCAGCAGATTCTGTCCAGTAACGATTGCTTGGAGAAACCGTTCCTGTACGGGTTTGCTGGATTCGAGCAAGGGCTGTTCACATCCAAGTGTAAGTAACTCCAACATCCAAGTGTAAGCAAGGGGACGGTGTGAGCAGGGCTGTTGATAGTCATTTCGATTCAACTGGATTAATTGACCGGTAACTCGCTGCAGAAGCTGAACTGAAATATGGTGTTTTAAGAAATGGTAGAAATGCTTGATTAATTCTGCAATAATAATAATTTAACAGTGCATTACTCTACATATATTATCGGAAGCGTGAGAGCAATTTTTCATCTCTACATTGAAATGATATTCATTTTTGAATATCAATTAAATATTGCGATGAATTTACGATCTCACGCCTTAGATGTTAGAGAGCAATTGACTGTGAGTCCAATTTGTGGGAATAATCGAGCTCAAGATTATTCCTAGAATTCCTTGAATAAATTACCATCATATAAAATAACTTTTACCTCGATGTGAAGCAATTTAAAAAAAACTGAATTTTTTTTATATAATATGCATTATGTACCAACTGTGGGTTTTATGGACCTATTAAAAAGTTTATGTCATGATTAAATTTGCAATAAATTTAAATTTGCGCCATGTTTAAAGAAATCAGTATCTAAATAGAGTCATCAGCAAATTAATATTAATGAGTTGAAATAACTATTCATAGCTCTAGTATTGTTTGGCACTTTATTTCCAACATTTTATTTGAGATTATGGGGTCAATTATAGAAGTAGAGCTGAGCAACTCGACTCGACACTTCTCACTGTTGAGTCAAGCAAAATTGTGCATTACAGAAGTCGACTGAAATTAATCGAGTCTGCAATGACGGCAATAACTGTTAACTGTAGTGTTGAAATTATTCAAAATGTCTTTGACATATTACATCATGCAGTAATTCAAGACTTTCATCAATGACAGTTAACATTTTCGACAGTCGAAGAATAAGTATTTACATTTAAGGAGTGTATCGAAAAGTAGTTATAAACTTCCAAATAATAAAATAGTCATGAAAACATGGTTAAAATTTACATACTATTTCAGTTTATTATAGCTTAACATGTTTACAAAAGATCCAAACGGAAAAACTAGTCATCATGTTCATTTCTGTAGAATGCCCGTACCTTTGATTTGACACCTGCCATCAAATTCTGCACAGTGACCTTTGTGCACTTCCTGGATGCCGCTGCCCAATTTTTCTTAAAATCAGTCATGTTTTGGGACACTGTACCATCCTTCTTAAATATACGCTTGACTATTGCCCAATAGCGTTCGATCGGTCGCAACTGGGGACAGTTTGGTGGGTTGATGTCTTTTTCTACGAACTTGATGTTATTCTCCGTCAGCCACTGTAGAGTGGATTTGGCGTAATGTGCCGATGCCAAATCTGGCCAGAAGAGAGGAGGGGACTGGTGCTTTCTATACAATGGTAGCAACCTGTTCTTCAAACATTCCTTTTGATAAATCTCAGCATTTATAGTTCCTTTTGTATAGAAAATTGAAGAACGCAAGCCACATGTGCAAATAGCTTGCCAAATGAGCACCTTCTGACCGAATTTCTCCAACGCAACAGTCGTATCTGCGGTTGGCACACGTTCCCCAACAGATTTAGTATAAAACTGCGGCCCCGGTAGCGTTCTTGAATCTTCTTTAACGTATGTTTCGTCATCCATCAAAATGCACTGGTCGACATTGTCCAAAATGCAGCTGTACAGCTTTCGAGCCCTGGTTTTGGCACGAGACTTTTGTTCCGGAGTTTGTTTGGGCACTTTCTGCTTTTTGTACGTCTTCAAGTCATTCCTGCGCTTGATTCGTTGAATCATTCCGATGCTGGTCCTGAACTTCTTGGCTAGATCGCGAGTAGAGGCAGATTTGTTCCGTTGAATATAATCCACAACTTTTTGGTCCAAATCGGGGTTGCTGGAGCCGGGTTTCCGGCCACTTCTTGGTAAATCCTTGAGGGAGCACTCCTTACCAAACTTTTCGATGATGCGTTTTACACTTGCCGGGTGAACATTTACTCTTTTCGCAATCTGGTTGTAAGTAACACCCTTTTCGGTGCACCAAGTGTGCAGAATTTTCTTTTTAGTCTCAAATTCAATTCGCGACATTTTGAATACAACTTTATCAACGGAAATGAATGAACCGAATAATCATTTTTGACATGTAAACAAAGCAAATGGCGCTTACACGCTAAAAATATATACAGTAGTTTATGCGTAATAACGCATCGAATGTTTATAACTACTTTTCGATACACTCCTTATCACTCTTGTTTTGTGAATTACTCTAATATTTTTGTTGTTCAGAAAACCTGTTCCAATGTTACGATTTGAGGTACTTTTAGAGGAATTTAATACGTGGAGAAAGGTCGATATATATTCCTAAGATGATTAAGAAGAGGGCTTATTATCTAGTTGTCACCAAATAATGAAGCTATTGACAGCATTAATTCTTTAAACTTTTAACATTCAATGGTTGCTGCATAGATATGCATTGATCGATCTCACGATTTTATTTCGAAGTTCCCAGACCTTCTGGAGGCATTCTATCGTTTTCCTGAGCTTCTGGTACCCTTAGCTGTTTTTTTCAGAATCGATGAATTTTTGAATTTTTGCAGGATTCGCTGAATTTTGGAGAATTCTCAAAGCTCTTTTGATATATTGAATAACTTCTTGAATTTTTTTAATACTTCTCTGCTAAGCTCAAGGGAAGTTTTCTTACCGATCAAATTTCTCAATCAAGGTGAGACGGAAACCAAGGAATTATAATTCCTATATGAGTTTGAGTCCTAACTCAAAGTACGGTGTTAACGGTTGGGTAGATGGTGTTTACCTTATTTTAAGAAAGTATCATGCGCAGTTAATATTTTTGGCATATGAATGATTTCTGTATAGACTCCTCTTCGTCAGTATTTAGTTCTTGGGGAGCTCTTTCCTGATCTTCGACAAAGCTCTTTGCAGGAATTCTCGGAAGTTTTCTCTTAAAATTTTAGCAAGTTTCCTCATGAACTTCTTGGCAGTCACTCCTGATTTACTTGTAAATTCACATCTAAAAACCCAGCCTTATCTTCCGGGAACAGTTGCCAACATGTTTTCTGAACTTTGTTAATATCTAAACTTCTGATGAGTCCCATCCAGAACTGTGAACTCGCATTTTTGCAAAGTTTTTGGGAAAGTTTCTTTAGAAATTCTGTAGAAATCTTCTAAAATTTGTTGGAAGTTTGTTCCTGTACTTTTCAGAAGTTCTCTTCGGAACTTCAGGGAAGTTTTCTTTTAACTTCGGGGAAGTTTCCTAAATTTCTGAAAAAAAAAATTCTTCCTGCTTTATCTATCAAGAAGTTGCCCCTATACTCCTGGACAGTTTCTTCCTATTTTTCTCAGAAGTGCTTCAGAACTTCAAGAAAACTCTCTAGCACATATGAGAAGTTCCAACTAAGCCTGAAATTTCCTTCAGAACTTCTAAAGAGCCTACCCCTGAACATCAGAGAAGTTTCTTTAAATTCAGCAATTATTTCAATTCATATCTCTGGTAAGTTTTTTCCTGAAATTTTAGAAAGTTTTTTCCTGAGCTTAATCTATTTAAAGATCTGATAAGTCCCATCCTTATCTCCGAGGAAAATTTCACCGAAACTTTGGGAAAGTCCTCTCTACTATTTCTAGGAAAATTCCCTTAAATTTGTTGGAAGTTTTTTCCTGAACTTCTAAGAAGGCTTCTTCTGAAATTTGGGGAGTTTTCGCCTTTGCTTCGGGGAAGTTTGTTGCTGAACTTCTGAGAAAATATTGTTCAAACTACTATAAAGTACCCACTATTCTTCTTGAAATTTTCTTTCTGTTCTTGGAAGAGGTTTCCTCATGAACTTTGAGAAATCCTTATTTTGAAATTCTGAAATGTTCTCTTCTGAAGTTCGCGAAAGCTTTCTTTGCATTTTTGGGAAGTTCCAACTCCAGACCTTCTGGAGAAGTCCTTTCCTGAACTTCAGAGAAGTCCACTCTTGAGATGTCTGAGACGTTCTGAGCTTTATGGAAGTATGGTTTGGTATTTCTGAGTAATTTTAGATAGCGCTATCCCTGGTTAGTTTCCTCCTGTACTTCTGGAGAGTTTTGTTTCCTGAACTTCTGGAAGTCCATCTTGTATTTCTGGGAAAACTCCAAACATCTGTAATGTTTCAAACTTCTAAGTAGTTATGACCCTAAACTTCTTCTTGAAGCCCTGAGAAGTCTTCTCCTGATTTTCTGGGAAGTTGTTTCCTTAACTTCTGGGAAATAATATATTTAACTTCGAAGATGATTGGCCCTGCAATTTTTGGAATATTCCTGCTTGAACTACTAAGAAGTTTTCATTCTATACATTAAGAAATCTAGGACTAATTTCATAAATAACTTAACTTATGGGTTGATATGCTAATCCTAATTGCAGATGAACTGAAATAATGCGTTTAGAAGTACTTAAGAAAAAACAAATCAGAGTTCTAAGATTAATTTCAAAAGTTCATCACATTTTCTGTTATTCCGAGTCTCCGTGTGGCAACAGACTGGGCTTGAGAGCTAATGGGGATATAAACGAGAAAATGAAATTCGTTTTGTTATTCCGCTCCAAGGCGCATTGGTGATTCTAATGAATCAGAGCTCTTGGTCAATTTCTTACCACTTCTGTTCAGCATTAGTTAGCTTGGCTCCACGCCGCAAAAGCATCTGGTGATATTCCCATAAAATTTAATAATTTACTTAATTAGCAAAAAATTGTTTGTTGTCGTTAAAACAAACATCAAAATTGAAGAGGATGGGAAGTGTAGTAAGTTCATCGTCTGATTGAGAAGATGATGTGAATACTACTCTAATGGATGCCACAAGATAGAGGTTAATAGAGGAAGGTTATATATAAGCAAGCTCTTTCCTATTTTTATAAAACAGTTTGAAGCAATAATTATATGTCCTTACATTTTGTGTGTGTTTGCAATCAATCTCCCACTGACCGGCAGTGCTTTTATGGAAGAAACTTGTCTGCATTTCTTCAGTAATTTATATGTATTCACTATGTGCTAACATTTTTAGCCTTGGAGATTGAAGGTGTCAGCTCTATTGAAAATCCAACGACCCATTTCAAGAATGCCTGTTCATACACGTACATTCTGAGGTCATCTTCATATACAATAAGCCCCGCATGAAAATCTTCATATTTCAAATAGATATGTGAAAAGTTTTCATACTTCCAGAATCAAAAATGAACATTCTTAATCCTGGCGTGCATATAATTTATATTAGTATATTTTTTTAAATATAAAACGACCTCACCAATGTTCCTTATCTGATGCTGAAAAGCTCGTCTGGATGCTGGAGCGGGGCACTAAAAAAAAATGAGAAAAAAAAACTACCGACGCACAATCCATCTAAAGAAACGCGTCCATAACACACTAAGAGAGGGATTCCCTTCACAACGTCCTACGCAAAGCTTTCGGAAAACTATAATTTCACCATTTACTTTAGTTGAAAAAAGGAATAATTTTTCATTTTATTTCCGTAAAAATAACGCAGCAAAAGCAAAACACGTCATTTCTAAAGCACGGCTTGCTGCGATCTTTCAGTAAGATGAAACCAAAATATGATCTCAAATTCGACAATGGTGGAGTTTAATCAAATTTTGATTTCAATTTGATATTGATATCAAAATAAGTTTCTGAACTGCTATATTTATGATTATATACTTTACTGGGGGAGGCAATATCATCATATTGTATGATGATGTGATGATATGGACTACCACCCATTGTTGCACGGAAACTAAATCCGACAGCAATGGGCTCTCCTCTACGTTTGAATTGCTCAAGCTTTAATAACCACTGATTATCCCAATCATGCCATTGTATGAATGATCAAAAAACGAGTTGGGTGTATCGATAGGCAACTTCACTTATACGTTTCCACAGGGATATAAAGAATCTCCTTCCAACAACAAAATTTAACAATTGGTCAAAAGAGCAAGCCATCTAACATGAGGATGCCCCACGGGGCGGTGAGAAGAGCCCGCCCTTTATTCACAATCTGTTAGCAATGGGGAGTTGGCTTTCCCACTCTCCCCATCCAGAGTGCTTCAATCGGGTGCCCTGATGGCCCTTCTCATTCCCATGAAATATTTATATAATAGTGTATATGTTTATGTAAATGAAAAGTACTACAATCATTCGTATCTATTACATATGATCTCCCTTCGGGTGATCCCGAAAGGCAAGAAATGTTGTAATGTGTTAATGTGTAGACTTCTATGGTTCGTGCTTAAGCAGCTTTTCGTTCGTTTTCAGCGATATCTCACCAAAATCTTGATTTGAGGAACCCTGAATTTTTTTTTGAATGTATTGAGGTTTTACAAAACTAACATTTATATATTTTAATTTACTGTTGCCATGTTCACTATTTGCTACTTGATGGCGACTTTATAACAGCAATCCACTTTTATTTTTGCTGGCCTAATATGGTCTGTATCCGCAATAATCCGGACACTTCAAAACATAAATTTCGCATTACATTTCCGTCGTAGTTGTTTATTTCGGATGCATGGGATGTGTTTTTACAATTCATGAAGACAAAATATAGTTATTCGGTATTTACATAAAATTTTCGAACTTTGCACTTAACTCCGTCCATTAGGGTTTGTACAGACTCTTCATAAATCGTAGAAACCGTCTTTGTCAAAATTTTCTGGAAGTGTTTGATGTCTGTGATTCCTAGCTTCTTTCCAGAAAGCTTCCGCTTCATCAGAGCCCAATATCTCTCGATTGGTCGTAGCTCTGGGCAATTTGGCGGGTTTGAGATTTTTGGTACAATGGTCACTTGATTTGCTTGGTACCACTCCATCGCAGTTTTAGCATAGTGGCATGATGCCAAATCGGTCCAGAACAAAGTTTTTTCTTTGTGACTTTTGATGAATGGTAGCAATCGTTTCTGCAGACTTTCTTTCTGATAGATCTTCTTGTTAATTGTGCCTGTAGTGACCAAAGATATACTCATTTTGCCACACGTGCAAATTGCTTGCCACACAAGGTATTTTTTGGGAAATTTCGATGCCTTCTTCGTTCTGAAATGCTCAGCTGTAGCATTTCTGGCCATAGCAGAATAAAAAGCCAGCCCTGAAATCCTCGAGGACATAAGTTTCATCGTCCATAACAACGCATGTAAACTTCGTCAAATATTCGTAGTACAAACGTCGAGCCCGTGATTTTACTGCCAAGTTCTGTTTGTCGTTGAGATTTGGAACTGTTTTTCCTTTATACTATTTAAGTCCCAAAGGTTGTTTTGATTTCTGGACAAAACCAGGCGACATCCCTATTTTACGAGCCACCGTTCGAATGGAGAGATTTGGGTTTTTCGTTAATATCCTTTTCAGCTTTCGGTCCATGACAGGATCAGCGCGTCCAATGTTTTTGTGACTTCTCAGTTTCCTCTCCACCGTCAAACGTTCCAAAAATGATTTGAGCACATCGTGAACAGGGGATTTAGGCAAATCCAATGTTTTTGCAAGGTCCCGTATTGACAAGTCATGATTTGCCACTTGTTTTTCTTTCGTCGCCATCTTGAATACTAAACATGAAATGTAAACATCAATCATAGTCTTTTCCATCATAGAATCTCAGCTATATCACAGTGAAATTTTTCGTTCCTACGTGCAATATTTCAAAAGTTACAATGATTTGAAGGTGTCCGGATTAATGTGGATACAGATCTTAGTTATTGCCCCCGAGTTAGGAAAGGGAAGATTTAATTGGAAGGGAGTTAAAGACAAACGAGCAAAAGAAAACAATAAGTAATGTTGAAATCATCTTTGAAGTATAATCAATAGATCAATATTGGGAAACTAGGAGAATTTAAAATTTAACACTTCATTTGATCACTTTTTAAAAAATAAAAAATTAAACCTTGAAACACTTTTTTAAATTTTCGCTAGAATTCGCGAGCAAATTCCATTTAATTCCACTATGAGCTTATCTTTTGACAGATAGGCCTATTTCGTCTGCTACTTACAGACTTCTTCAGTGTCGAGCGAAAATTTAAAAAAGTGTTTCAAGGTTTAATTTTTTATTTTTTAAAAAGTGATCAAATGAAGTGTTAAATTTTAAATTCTCCTAGTTTCCCAATCACAATCGTTCTACTAATACGCTCAAAAAAGTTTTTTTTTTTTTAAAAATAGTGTTTAAAAAAAAAAGTGAAAGTGAGATCAATATTATCAAATATAATGATATTGTGAGTTATGATGAAGTAATGACAAAGATTGAACTGTAAAATCAAACACTAGCCAAATGACACACAGCGCTGCATGAATCAGATTAGCTCAGAATTGGTAAAAAAAAGTCCATTTGCAAACCGAAAATGAAAAATACATTCAGTAATAAGTGCAAAAGCCTACCACAGATGTAATTTTCTGCGTTATATAATGGAAATATATGGAGTCATAAACTGACTTATTTTTGCTTTCTTTATTACTGCCCTGAGTAGCGGCTTTGTTCTCTGCTGAGCGTTCGGTACGCGTACGATTTTGAGGCTTTGTATGGCTATGTATGCTATGTTTCAATAGAGTAAATTGACTTTCCAACTTTTCGATTTTTCGAAGAATTGCGAGCACAGATGGAGCAGAATGGCAACCAGGTTTTTGCACGATACTCTTTGAACACCGACAAAATGGTATTTAGAATTATGATAAAATAATTGGACATTTTCCAAAGGTTGTGGAAGACTGAAACTATTCATCATTAAATTGCAAACCTTACTGATGACAAATTACTATGAATGTCAAAGATGTCAGTTATAATGTGCCCGGTTAGGACGTTCAAAAACATAACATAAAGAAAATAACTCTAGAAACCTCTTCGCAGGTATAAACCGAAACGATGATAGTTTTCGACATCACACTATTTTTATGCTTCTTTTCTTTGTCCATCGGCAGTATCTTTAAAACAGCCACATAAACCAGCCAAATCCTTACCGAATTTATTTACATTTCGTATAGTTATTTGAAACAGGAGCTGCAATGCATTATAAATACTTGACCAATTATTTGAAGTACCTGCAGTGTAATTTTCAATTGCAGCTCCAAACAGTCATATAGATTGATTGATTTTACAGCTCTGCCCTTAGTCGATGTTGGACACACATGTGTTAACTGCTGCTCAATTAGTACAACCCCAATTATCAGCGACGATTGTGGTACAATAGCGTCTAGGATAGTATAGCTAAGTTAAGTTGTTGCTAATACGCACAACCATATGACGATTATCGCACCCAGTTGGAATGATCTAAGAGCTGCATTGTTTTCATCCCATTTTGAATTGAAGGGCGTGAAAACTCTCACCATCAACTGGTGTCTCCGATCGGTTGATTAGCACTTACTGCCTTAACAATGCGTCAGTACAATTTAGTTCGATAATAGGTTTCGGATGGTTGGCAACATGATCGTGCTGGGGGTAATTGTGGGGTTAATTCTTAGTCTGCTGTATCTAAGGCAGAGGCGGCGGTACAAATTTGCCGATAAATTACCGCAGTTGAAACCGTACTATCCCGTGCTGGGAAATGGCGCGATGATGTTTGGCAAGGACGACGTACAGCGGTTTGCCATATTGGTGAAGATATTTCACGATAATGATCGGATCGTGAGGGTTTGGGCCGGTCCGAAGATGTTGCTATTCACATGCCATCCGGATGTGATTCAACGGATTTTGACAAGCTCGGTGTGTTTGGAAAAGCCATTCCTATATAGTTTTGCTGGGTTTGAACAGGGATTGTTCACTTCGAAATGTAGGTTGTTAAATTTGTTGGTTATTACGAGATTCATAGCAAGACCATATTTTCCTCAGACGTGTCATTTATTCTTCTTCCCATTTTCAGATAAATTATGGCGGACGACCCGGAAGCGTCTCAACTCCAGTTTCAACTTGCGCATTCTGAACAATTTTATACCCATATTCATCCAGTGCGCCAGGAAAATGGTGAACAACCTGAACGAAAACCCGGACGGGACAACCGTCAGTATGCACAAGTACACTTCAGTTTGCACGCTGGAGATGGCTTGCGGGACAACTTTGGGCAGTGACATCACCAAACGGGAAGGCAAGGAGGAGTTCGTTCACGGGCTTGATATGTAAGTTCGATTTGGTTGCCTTTATCAGAGCACTTGTGTAAACAAATATATATTTTTTAGAGCATTCGGAGAAGCGGCTCGCAGAATGGTGAGCGTTTATCTCTACCCGAATATAGTGTACCGGCTGACTAAATACCATTACGAACTACTACATGCCAGGAAGGTGGTGTGTGACTTTTTCAATCGAGTGAGTAGCTCATTGCTTAAGTGTATGCCGAGCTAAAGTACTAAATGATCCATTGAATGTTCAGCTAGTAAATGAAAGGCGAATCACATTGGGCTTATGTCAGAACAACAATAAAACTGATGATGTGGACGATGATCACAAACCAAAGATTCTGATCGACAAACTGCTGAGCGTCACCGAGGACGGCAGAAATTTCAGCGACACGGAAATTAACGACAATATCTACGCAGTCATTACAGGGGTAAGATATCGCTTATAATATTAGATTTTTGAAAAATGTCGATTGATTATAAGATCGGTCCTTCATATGTTTGACACTGAGTAATTGATTTTAAATGTTTTAACGCTACATAGGTGGGACAGGTCTTGTATTGAATATGTTAACTCAGATAAGTTAAAAGGAAAGCGGGGTGAATATCCTCATACGTGAACTCATGGTTTAAAATGCACATTTTGGCATGCTCCGTAACCACAGTGGGCTAGAGTCTGATTTTTTTTTAATAATCATTTATTTGTACAGGCTCAATCGAATTAACTTTACAGAGCCAAATTTTCATATTTTTATACATCATTTATCTTAAAACTAAAGTTAGGAGGAAAGAGCCGATTACTCGCGGACGTCTCGAGGTTAATTGAAATTACAAATTACGGATGGGAAAGAGGGTGGGAATTTAAAGTATGGTTTACTTAACACATTAAATTTAAATTCTAAATTATCTAAACACTTATAACTATACAATTTATGGTTTTCTTTTGACTTGAACATTTCTTGAAAAAGAAAAAAAAAACACACACACATACACATATAAAAAACTACAAGGTGAGATATGTCAGTGACATATCTGCAAAGTCGACGTAGGACTGCTGGTTGATGTGGAGGAATTGTAATAGAATTAATAAATATCTACTATATTTTGTTCAGTCTAAAGACTCATCAAACCATCTGTTATTAAATTTTGTTTTCCACGAAAATGAATATAGTCAACTCTTTATAACTCTTGAAGTGGCCCTATAAAGGGCCGTTTGGTATTCAGTTATTCGCTATTCCTGGAGTGATCCGGTAATTGTCGAGTACCAGATGATGATTTGGTAGACAGTCGAATGGGTGGTCGTTGTTGTTGGTTCTGTTCCATGGAAGAAAAGCATATAATATTAGTCTTTAGGTGTTTTAGGAGCGTTAATATTGTGTATGAAAATCTTGAATTCAACTCTTTAGAACTCCTTAAGTGACCCTGAAAAGGGCCGTTTGGTATTTTGTCGTTTGTTGTTTATGGTCCGAATAGTACAAACAATGGTCCAGTGCTAGGTGATGGTTGGTTGTCGAATGGGTAGATGTTGTCATTCCAGTTCATGTTCCACAATATCGGCTACCTGTTGATTTAATGGTTCGGGTGCTTCGAATGCGAGTACAGACAACATAGGTATATGATACAAAAAATATGAACAATAACGTCTGCACTCTACGCCGATATTTTTAACAAACGTTAAATCTATACAAGTACCACCAAGTAAATTTTAAATGTTTTTGCATAAAATCTAGAAAATCTATTATGTAGAAGGAGATGTTCGCTCATCACCATGAGGCACCAAGAGTGAACATTAATGTTTTTGACTAGAATGACAGATGTGAAGAGAATGTGTTGAAAGTTCCGTCAGAGTACGGCAGTATGGATAGGAAATCCATAGCGATCAAATTGGCTTCTCGGTCTTCTCAAGTAGCAGGATGGCCTGAATGATTGGCAGGTAATCACCCTGTGAAATTGTCAGAACAGAGAAAATCGGGATTTACATATAGATAAGCAGCAGCAGCTTCGGCCACTTTATCCGCTCTTGAAGTAACGCGAAGTAACATTACAACCATGCGTTGTAATGCAAATGTCGATTATCTTATGATAAAATAATATTTTAACGAACTCCTTGATTGGTAACATTGTTTTGTTCGCCCTGAAAAGGACGGGTTTTTATTTAATTGTCGCGGGGCAACATGGTACACATTCGAAATGTGCTTCTCGGTCTTCTCAAGTAGCAAGATGGCCTGAATTTTCTCCGGGCTCTTGAAGTAACACCATGTTGAAGTAACGCCATGTAGTGAAAATGTCGATTTGCATATTGTTTTGGTCCCCCTGAAAAGAACGGGTTGTATTAATTGTTGCGGGAACATGGTACGCGATCAAATTTGCTTCTCGGTCTTCTCATCAGTATGGATGGCCTGAATAATTGGTAGGAAACCACCCAAAGAAATTGTCAGAACAGAGAAAATCAGGATTTACATATAGATAGACGCGGCTCGGCCATTTT